>JASANE010023157.1:0-48476 GCA_030248225.1 Trileptium ribeirensis
TCTGCGTGTTTGTAAGCTTTGGAAAGACGTTCTTCGTATGACCAGTTGCGAATAGAAGGTAGCAATTTCGTAGCATGTCTTTGAACAGGCTCGACAAGTTCGATATCTCGCACATAAAAAGGGCACCAGACAACAGTGGCATATTCGACTATCGGCCTAACCAATGCCTTGTATAAGGACAGCCACTTCCGCTTGTCCCAATAATAGATTGTTCTGCTAAGGACTCCCATAATACTTTATATACTTTCGAAGCAGTATTGAAGCGCTAGGCACTGGAATGTTATAGAGTAATAGTAATTTAGTTATTTGCTTGCATATATATCGATGCTCATGGACTGCTTACTATTACTCATTTTGTTGTATCTTCAAAGTCTAGGGAGGCAATAATATAGCAATACATTAAGTTTAATGTAAACGTTATTTTTAATAGATTTTAAGATCACTGTATCTTCATTTCTTCTTTCGTCTATTTCACCGTATATAGGTATCGAAGATCAGGTTCCAGATCCGGTTTAAATGGACTGTTTCGGATGCTGGTGCTCTGATAACTGTTCCAGTTTCCCTGATATATACCTAACAAACACAGATAAGACACATGGCATGTCATGACATAAAGCATGACACATATGTGATGGAAGTAGAAAATTTTATTCCCATATTGTACATGTAGATATCGGTTGGAGTTGCAGATGCCTGATAATGCTTTTGCGACAGAGTTTCTTCGCCTTCTTCTTTTCCCATTATCAGTGTACGATCGATGTGCAGAAGTTGATAACGTAATGAATTTCGCTGCAAAGTTTCTTGTTTCCTTGCCTTCTTCGGCGCAACGACTAACCAGTCATGCATGTGACGCAGATAGTGACGACGACGGCGAAATTGGGATTAACAACCTGCTGCTTAAGACTATGAAGTTTATGTTGATGGTAAGGCTGTAAAGATATTCAGTTGTGTCGTGTTTTGAGTTTTGAAATCAGATCAGAGTAGGTTGATTATATCTTGCGCTTATAAAAGCACTCTAAATCTTTATGATTTTTAAATAGTTTTATTTACTATAACCCGATATGGGCTGAATTTTTCTGTAGTTTTTGCAGTTTGTTTTAATAGCGATTCACCGTGCAAAAAAATTTCATCTGGCTTAACTCGGCGCAGATATATTTTGTGAATCTTTCATGTGGATTTAGCTTTGGTGGAAAAATGGCGTTTTGATTCAAGGTGCTGGAGTATATACAGGTAGTTGTACTTTCTTTTCAAAGTTTAGCATGTTTTCAATGTTTCTGACAATAGGTGGCTGACACCGAGTCTGGGAAGGGGGAGGTCAAGGAACGTGGCAATATTTTATATATTTGCCTGATCCTGTGGTTGCGATGTGCCTCAATGTTGACAACTGCTCGCTACCCGTCCCTGTTAGTTGACACCTATGCTATGACACGAATAGAATGGTTTCACAAGCGCCTCTAAATTATTCAGCGGAAGTGCGGTTCCGCATCTATGTATTCCCAGCCTGATTACCTTACCCTGCGATTGCTAGGTGCCCTCATGTTGATCTTACGTCTCTACTCGTCCCTGTTCTGGACTGTCCACAGCCCCCTGGAAAGTGGGGGCGTGTTCATTCTCGGGGGAAAATTAAAAGTGGTGAGGCATAAATTTTGCTTAAAAATACTAAATATTTCCATATTTTCATGCATTTTTACTAACGTGAATGTATTTTCAAGCTAAAAAACGACAATTTAGCATTACACATAGTGGTAATTAATGTTTAAAAATCAATTTGCAAACAAAAACAAATTTTTAGACAATAAAATTTTTTGGAATTAGTTGAATATGGGGTTTTTTGGCCGAGGGGGGACGGACATGGAGGAAAATCTCACGAACATACGGGAGTTTGAAAGTGGGGGTCCCTCCCCACCCCCCCACTGTGGACAGGCCAGCTGTTTGCCGCAACCTGTTCGATCTGTGCCATGGCGGCTTGTACCCATAAACGTAGCGGACAATGACGAATATACGATAGCAGTCTAGTGGCTGCCATATTTAACACAAAAACACAACACACAAACCAAAACACAAAAACACACCCACCCCACACAAAAAACAAAAAACAAAACACCAAAAAAAAAAAAAAAAAAAAAAAAAAAAAAAAAAAACAGTCCCTACCATCTGCAAAGGCGGTTGATCCGGTTCGTTATCCCAGCGCCGGAAGCCCCTGACGTAAAGATGCTGCCCATGCAGCGCAAATGATCAACGTGTTCTACCATGGAGCCGGTGAGTATATAATATATGGCAACGCAGCATGCTGTTACTTCGGTATTTTGTGAGATGATGACCAGTCCGTTATTTTGGGGTTGCGACGACTCAGTTGAGCATTGCTTGGAGCACGTTAATGGACGGAACTATTATTATGTCGTTAGCATAGGCTGCGTCGGCAAAGGTCAGTGCCTTAGCGTCGAAGACAGCACCACCGTCATTGGTCAGGGTGGTTTCCATCGCCCATCCGATTATGAAATTGAAGACGATGGGGGACGAAATCTATCGTTGTCTTACCCCAGATTTTACTTCGAAGCAATACGACAGTGTATTGTTTAAGTGTACACAGAAGTATGAGAGTTCGGAATGCGCACTAACAAGAGATGGTTTTATTGGGTACACCGTCAGTTTTCGGAATTTTGTATATTGACACTCGGTTGGCCGAGTCAAAATGCCGCTTTGAAGTCCACGAAGACAATAGCGACATGCATGTGGTCTTCCTGGAAAGTTCGAAGTAGGATCCTCACAGTCAGTATATATATGTGATTCACCTGCTATGTGCGGGCCTGAAACCGCACTGCTGTTCTCTTAGTGCCTTCCTGTCACCCACTACGTTTACTTGAATTTTAAAGGGCAGATCCTATTTCTTATTAGCCACATGCTTCGGATCCTGAAAAAAAATCTTATTCGGTGTCGGGTAGCTGAACATTGTTACACCATTTCCGGGGCTCCGAAGTTCTGATAAACTCGTTGTAATGCGCTGGGTTCTCCAGATTGGAGGTGGGATGACATTTTAGGTTCCGTCGGGTTCAAAACAGGTGCCCCGGTCGGTGCATGCACCTGGCAAAATTTTCAGCCAATGGAGAGCCCAGCAATGCGTGCAGAGAATGATCGACGCGGAAGCTTGCCTTAGCGGGAAGTCAACAACTTTCGGACATTCCAAAATGCGGTGTTGCAGGTCTCCTGGATTAGTTTTGTTGATTTGCACACCGTTTGCGTATTTGTCACGTCTTGTCACACGTTTGACACATATGTGGTCTCCATGAAAGTTTCCGGAGTATAACGTGGATTTTTGGACCCCCAACCACTTATTATAAGCGATGACCCTAGCCTTTGGGACTCCGTGGGGAGATACGGAGGATTTGGAAAGTGCCCCTATCCACTCACTGTGGACATGTCAGCTAGGTAATTTTTCTGTCACGGGTAATCAACCCTCAGCCTTTAGGTACGAATTCTTAGCCCACAGGGCACTGGGGTTCGAGTTACTCAGCCGCCTGAAACTCTTTACCCAGAGGTTCGTTACCCAGTCAAAGCCACGAGGAGATAAAGATTTGATTTGCTGAGGAGAAGTGGTACTGTTACGCTAGGTTATTGCATAGTCTTGAAGTAGCACGCATTAAACTCGTTCACATTATATAATAATATATGTCACGTATAACACGAACGGAAGTTTGCCGAAATCTTGTCATATTAATTTGTACGCAGTACAACAAATGACAGAAGAGTCATCACGTTCGATCTTCCATTTCAAGCAGGGAGTAACCGGAATTCCGTTTTACCGGAATTCAGAAAATCGTGTTCCGGTTGCGGTTTAAAACCATACGGAATTCCGGTTTAAAAAGTTGGTTTGAAATTTTCCACGTTTTTTGGTTCATCTGTGATCCAAACATATGTAATATATTATACAATGATCAAGCTCCAATACAACCAAGCAAAAAAAGATTAACTAAGCAATCTGACGTTTGAAACGTAAGTAGGGCATATAATTTCAGTTGGAATTTTTCATAATAACCTGCAGGAGTTTGTTTACAAATCAAAGCCACGTCGATGCTTGTAGCAGCTATTTTGCACATCCAGAAGTCTGTGGGGTATATACGTTTCAATTAAACCGGTCCAACTCGGTAACAGAGTATGGCTTACGCAGAAGTACTTAGGGTATGCTTGTCTAACATAAATTGCTTCAAGAACCCGCAATGCGCTTGTAAACTTGGTAAATCAGTCTAAATTGAAGTAAACTAACGTTATCTGCAGCGCAGCTAGAAACTGCTTTCTTGGCAAAGAACTGTATTTATTGAAACTGTGCGAGCAGCATCACAGTGTGTCTCATTTATAGCATTCTGATTAGAAAGTTATCATCATTATCATCTAACTTACGGGGCATTGTTTGTCCAAAACTTACGGGTACTAGCCTAAACAGTGTCCCTGACCACTGATCAGAAAATTACCTTCTATCTATCATTTTCTCTTGGAATCATATATATAAATCAATAATTTCAAGTTTCCTACAGAAGAACATGTAACAAACGTATGTGTAGTAAAGGAAGGCGACTGGAGACAGAGCGCAAGTGTGTATTCTACGCTCCAAGCTTTGTAAGCATATTCGATTTGACGCAATATACGCAACGGTGTATAGTGGAAGGCATTTTTTGGTCTGGGTGTCCAAAAATCGACATATTTGATCGATAAATAAACATTATTAGCTTCCTCAGTCTCTTTAAAGTTTCAGAAAGGCAATAATACCATCGCAATACATTAAGTTTAATGTAAAAGTTATTTTTAATGCATTTGAAATCCACTATACCTTCATTTCTTCCATCATCTGTTTTACTATATATAAATTTCGAAGACCAAGTTAAGGTTCCGGTTCCGAATCCGGTTTAAATGGACGGTTCCGGTTATTCCCTGATATATATATATATTCGGGATGCCCTGCATGCATTATATAACCCAACAAACGACAACTGACCAAATTTTGCAAATCGTGTTCGCAAGACCTCTAAAACTCCATGAAAAAAGTACAATATAGTTAAATTGGACACATAACACATAACAAAACCATCATATTCAACGTACTTGATAACCTAATACAGATTCCTTGTAAGGTAAAAACACGCAATGGCGAAATCTGAAATGTCTATATTTTCGGTAGAGGGCCCATATCGAACCAGGAAGTCCCACCAAAAATTATAGACCTCGATGTGTGATCCTGTATGGCTTAGTCCTCTCCTTTTTTCGACGCGAAGCCAGTATCGCTAGATATGTGCTTAGAAAAATGACATCCGTATGACCAACTTTGGCAAAGAACCCTTAAAAACTTTGCAATTTTACCCGGAAGATGTTCGCGTTAAACTAAAGGACACATGGCCAACACTTTTGCAATCGAACAAAAAATTTTGTCGAAATGCACCCGATGATTAGTATTAGGTTGGCAGCGATATTCGCCTTAATCGCAAAACAACAAAGAGACATCGGCGTCTATCATTTTACTATGAAATAAAACCAACCAGACAAAAAATTCAAAGGTTATGATAAAAATAACCATGCTTCCGTCAACGGCACTAAAATGAAGTAAAAACACCATTTTGACCTCTGAACCAGAACCAAGAAGCGCCATAGCCCCGTATCCATGGGTCGTAGAGTAACACCAGCAAAGTTAATGCGTTTCCCATGCCCGAAAATCCCCAAGCGAAACTTTTTAGTCGCCAAGAACGTCCGAACAAATTTTCTGATTTTGGATGGAGGAACCCCAAACTCCAAAACCGGAGCCTTAATCTAAAACAAAAAGGAGACATCTGCATTTATCATTTTGCATGTACATAAATCAACCAGAGAAATAATTCTCATAATAACCTGCAGGAATTTGTTAAATCAAAGCCAGGTCGATGCTTGTAGCAGCTATTTTACACATCCTACAAGTCTGTGGGATGCGTTTGAATTAAACCAGTCCAACTCGGTAACAGATTATGGCTTACGCAGAAGTACTTAAAGTATGCTTGGCTAACATAAATTGCGTCAGGCACCCGCTAGTGCGCTTGTAAACTTGGTAAATCAGTCTAAATTGAAGTAAACTAACGTTATCTGCAACGCAGCTAGAAACTGCTTTCTTGGCAATGAACTGTATTTATTGAAACTGTGCGAGCAGCATCGCAGTGTGTCTCATTTATAGCATTCTGATTAGAAAGTTATCATCTAACTTACGGGGCATTGTTTGTCCAAAACTTACGGGTACTAGCCTAAACAGTGTCCCTGACCACTGATCAGAAAATTACCTTCTATCTATCATTTTCTCTTAGAATCATATAAATCAATAGTTTCAAGTTTCCTACAGAAGAACATGTAACAAACGTATGTGTAGTAAAGGGAGTCGAATGGAGACAGAGCGAAAGTGTTTAATCTACGATCCATGGGT
The DNA here is from genome assembly GCA_030248225.1 of Trileptium ribeirensis. Lineage (NCBI taxonomy): Eukaryota > Metazoa > Nematoda > Enoplea > Enoplida > Thoracostomopsidae > Trileptium > Trileptium ribeirensis. The sequence continues at coordinate 6,431 of JASANE010023157.1, forward strand.
TGTAAGCACATTCAATTTGACGCAGTGTACGCAAGGGTGTATTGTGGAAGACATTTTTTGCTCTGAATGTCCAAAAACCGACATATTTGATCGAAACATAAACATTATTAGCTTCCTCAGTGTCTTTGAAGTTTCAGAAAGGCAATAATACCACCGCAATACATTAAGTTTAATGTAAAAGTTATTTTTAATGCATTTTAAATCCACTATACCTTGGTTTCTTTCTTCATCTGTTTTACTATATATAAATTTCGAAGCCTAAGTTCCGGATCCGGTTTAAATGGACGATTCCGGTTATTCCCTGATTTGAAGCAGTGTTTTTGCGGTGTTTAGCGAAATCGGTATTTTGCTTTGGTTTTCTTTTCTCCGGCGCATGGCAACTCGTCAACAAGCAATTCCGTCGCCTCGGATACCACAGTGAGAAAGTACACACTGAAACGTGACGAGGCAGTTCGTAGCTAATACACATTCGATATTTCCCACATGTGGCGATCTAGCTTCGTTAACGCTCACGCTGGTTTAGAGCTCAGTGATTTGGAATCTGAGTATAAGTGGATACGACTATTTGTGTCATTCGCATTGGCCCAGGCAAAAGCCTTGGCTGCTGCTACTGATTCTTATTGATAGCTACTACCAAGCCGCTTCGTTTGTAGCGATGCTCTGTGTTGTTTGCATGGTTCTCATACGAATACAACAACTGCCACAAGTGGAAATCAATATTCTCTCACGCCCATTGTTAGTTGTTTCACTCGCTAAAATATCAAAAACAAGGAAAACGCTGTGATGTTTACGGCAAACCAGAATTTTAATTCAGTCGTTGAAATAAACATAAGTGCTTGTAGCCTAACCTTACAAGTCTGTAGTATTTTTGGTTAAGCACAGTTGAAAAATTTAAAGATATATATCTGCGAACTGTAAAAATTAAGACGTGGCTGCTGGGAGAGAGGTCATTAATCTCTTGTTCGAATGGCTATCTCAGAACACACAATGTATGTAGTCTGTTGCTCTGATGAAGCTTTAGAAATCCCTAGTTACTCATTAAGTAGGTTTCGATATGTGATTTTGGTACCACTCGAGGAAAGAAGTCGAACGATCTCTAACATGACCTCATCCTTTAACCGGTTCCTGAGATACCGAAACACCGTCGATTTCAAAAATTAGTCATTAGATTTCTCTTTTTTCCGTCAAACACTCCAAGCTTTCCAATTTGAGGTGGGGCCCGTCTTTTCCAAGTGCCTTTGGCATAGGCTTCCCGGTTTTTGACAAAGTATTTCTCTTCACTCGGTAAAAATACGCGTAAAGTACATAAAATTTTATCAAAATTTATACTAAAATTCCTTCCTGACGCAAAAAATTTTGCAAAATTTACATTTACTTTGAAATAAATTGCTTTCTCTTCATCAAAAGCGTTTTGTAATGTTTCTGATACGATTTTTAACCGTTTTTCTCTTGACAAAATCGGGCGCCCCCTCCGTTCGGAACCAAGGGGGCTTCCGATTCATGCCCCCTGGCACAATTTTCAGCAAATGGAGAACACCGACACTAAAGTGAAAGCCATATCTGACCCGGAAGACGGTGTCGAAGCTGATCGCGCTCAATTAATGGGCACATCGCCGTCACTTTTGCTATCGAATAAAAAATTGTCAAAATCCGTCAATCTGAAAATGAATTATGAAAGTGATCGACAAAAAATTTCACATTTTCCCTGGGCGCCTTCAGTGGAAACTCCGCTCGCTTTGTTTCAATAAACATATATGTTTTAAGCCTGATTTTTAAGAATAAAACTATCTGGATTTCCCAAACTGCCTTCAAAATTACTCGGCGCATCGAACTTGGGAGTTCAGTTTTCTCCGAGGTTGAACTAGGTTACTGAATAACGCAAAAATACCATAAGGAGTTCACAGTGAATATGCAATAATAGTGCAGACTATATTGCGGAACCCTATCGACTGAAGGTAGCTTTATTGGTTTTAGCCCCGCAGTTTTCAATTAAGTGTGATATGGTTATGCACGAGTAAACTTAACTTGTGCAAATCGACTATCCTATTTTGTAATAAATGATAGCGAATCGCAAACTGTTGTTACAAAACAAATGCAGCAATTTCATCGGTTTTTCGATAACAGAAAGTTGACAAGATTGGAAACAAGTAACGAAAATTACACCATGTGTTCTAACAATTTTGACGGTTTTGAATATGCTTTGAAAATTGTTATCTAATGCTTATCAGCTTTTGATTTGTTTTTTGTCGCTGTTCGCGAACAAATTTAACGTAATAGTGACGTCACAAATTGGTCAGCCCCTTGGTTTAGCTTGCAATGTTCGCGAATATAAATTCGGTAGATTTTCGTTAGCAAAAATCCAGTAATTTTCGTTGAATTTCCGCGAACACAAATTTGCCGGATTACTATTGCAGGACTGTGTGTGCGCGAACAGTTTTGCGTCGGATTACGGTTTACCAAAAAAACGTCCGGTAACAGATTGATAATCGAAATAGCAAAATAGGACTGCTGTTGGCCGTGGGTTAAGTTTACTGCCGCATTAGGCAATGTAAGCTGTCGCTAGATAAGTTATTGACATATAATCAAGTATATAACGTTAGCATGAATTCCCGGATATAGGTAGTGATTTTACAGGTAAGGAAATTGCCGATGACCTTGCTAAACGTGGTGCATCCACAAAATTCATTGGATGTCAGCCTGCAGTAGGGATTAGTTTTAGCAGTGTTTATTGCATTAAGCAGTGGTGTGAGACGAAATGGTATAAAAGTTGGGAAGACTGCACGTCTTGTCTCCAAACTAGAATATTTGTGCTTAGAATCAATGTGACATTATCATACTATGTGTGCAAATTAAATAAATAGCGTATGATGCAAATAGTTTGAGCAATAACAGGACATTCTTTACTAAATAAACGTTAAATGTCATTAAACTTGTCGCAAATGATTTCTGCAATTGGTGTCCAAATGAAGTTGGCACTTCATCACTTCTTATTATCAAATGTAGTAAATTTGTTGATTTAAAGACGAAATTCTTTGGTAAAGGTGTATTGCTCTATACATATACCCCGATCTTCAACCGAACAAAATTCTAGGTTTCCGTAATAGAACTTTTTTGGAAATTAAAATACATGCAGGGTTTTGCAATGGGCCACTTTTGGCCTGAGCGGATGGTTAATACAATCATTCAACCCTCCATCATTTTACTATTATTACTAGCCCCGCAGGACAAAAATTTAAAGATGGTTTTGAGTCACATGACAACACTGTATATATATATAGGCTAGAGTCAAGCTCAACAGGGTCTTCTTTCCCCGCCGACTTCGCGGTGCCCGTTCCCACCGCTGTGGTTTCGCTAGATAGTAGATAGGGACAGTAGGAATCTCGTTAATCCATTCATGCGCGTCACTAATTAGATGACGAGGCATTTGGCTACCTTAAGAGAGTCATAGTTACTCCCGCCGTTTACCCGCGCTTGGTAGAGTCATAGTTACACTCTATATATATTTTTTGCCCGGCACTGAAAAAATTGCTTATGTTTTAGACATGAAGAAAAATACCTGGGGGCTGAACTAAGGAAACCAATAAATACCTGGGGCCTAAAGGGAAGCCGAAATTCGCTCGGACCCCTCCGTGGGAAAGCCATACAGTTTTAGGGTTCCTTTTTCGAAATTTTAAAAGGGAATTTTTCAACCTTGTAAATAAACGGGATTCGCCAACCCCTAAAATGAGTATATAACAAAACTTTTTGCACTGGTGTATGGAATTAAAGTATAGATAAACAAAGCAGCATTGCAGTAACACAAAAACTCAAGAGAAGTTTCGGTTAAAACCTTAATTTTTTTTATTTTAGTAGGAGCAATAGCAAGATATGTAACGTGCTCGAAATGGTATCTTGGACTATTTGGGTTCAAGATTGTTTAGAACTAAATTCCATACACATTTGCCGAAGATATCAGCTATGAAACAAAAGTTTTGTTTAGATGTACATATAGTAAAATTATTGTGTACGGTAATGTTTTTACATGTTCGCCAATGGGTAACGTTATTTTGGTAACATGGGCCGAAGTGACCCGTGGTATTCTAGTTGCAGTGATAATAATTCTTTTCATAGGTATTTATTATTTTATTTACAGTTCTCATATACTCTTCATTTTTTAACAGTGCTTTGCAAATAGAACTCATTTATAAAGTGGTACAACGAACATCGTCTGAATGAAAATCATGGTTTGCCGTAAGGGCTTCGGCGTTTTGCTTGTTTTCAATATTTTGGTGAACAAAATAACAAAGGGCATTGTTTTGACTAAAAAGCATTTTCATTTTAGAGAGGTTTTGGAATTTTTATTTTTAACTCCTGTAACATATATACATTTTTAATTTATTCAGTTTTCGAAATGTTCTTTGGCTTGGTCATAGGTACCACATCCTGTGAATTGCTGTTTATTGTATTTGCTATGTTGGAAGTATACTTCGTGGATTTTAGCATATAGAGCACAATTATGTTATTACTTTAAGACGTCAACTTCACAAGATAAAGCGGCTCGGTTGCGTAGCTGTCAGCTACTCACAAAAATTCTTCAGACAATGCCAGAGGAGGCTGAACTTAGCGATGATCTGTTTACCGACATTCTTCGGCCTCTTATTGATCGCTGTCGCGACAAAGTCCCACGTGTTCGCATTCACGCTGTCAATGCATTGTCTCGTTTGCAGGACCCACTTGATCGACATGATAGTGTTGTGCAAGGTGAGTGCGAGTTTGTTGAAAGACGCCACTCATGCCGGTATGGTTTAAAAGAAGCACTGAATGCATACCTCGTAGTTTTTCCAGTAGCGAGTAATAGTAAAGTAATAGCGTATCTCATCGCCAAGGTGGCGAATTCTAAAACTACATGGCTACCAAATAATGTTTTAATGACAGCTTAAATATTTTCTTTGCTTTGTGTTTTTCAGCTAATGTTAGCAAGGATAGAGATGTTTCTGTTATTTTCTTACTGTATGAAAAATGAAATTATGGTATATATGTGGACAGGCCAGTTGAATATAGCAAAAAGCAAAGCTAAAACTGAACAGAGAACATTCTACATATATATCAGACATTCGAAACGTTAACTCATATTTTAATAAGTAATTTTAGAAACTGGCCTGTCCACAGTGATGGGGTAGGGGGACCCCCCACTTTCCATTCCCCCCATGTCCGTCCCCCCACTCGGCCGAAACGCCCATGTTCAACTAATTCCAAAAATTTTTTATGTCTGAAAATTTATGTTTTTTGTTTGCAAATTGTTTTTAAACATTAATTATATACCACTATATATAATGCTAAAATATTGTTTTTTAGCTTGAAAGTACGTTCACAGTAGTAAAAATGCATGAAAATATGGAAATATTTTGTATTTTTAAGCAAAATTTATCCCCCCCACTTTGAAATTTTCCCCGAGAATGAACATGGGGCCCCCCCGAAGTTCCCCCCACTTTTCGGAGGGCTGTGGACAGGCCAGAGAAATCTTGTTGTAATTCAAAATGTTGCATTTGTGGTTTTGCGAGTATATAATTTTTTCAGTGTACCTTTTCTTGATTTCACGCGATCCGAGTCCTGAGGTTCGCAGCGCAGTCATCGACCGTATTGCGTTGTCGAAAATAACGCTTCCAGCTATCTTGGGCCGGACCCGTGACGTCAACCAGTTCGTTCGACGAATCGCATATGTGACCTTGGCCGAAAAAGTGTCCTTTAAAGTCTTGACTATTGCACAGCGGATCAAGTTGTTGCAGGACGGCCTTCGTGACCAAGCAGGTTGTTGTCTCCAGACATTTGCTATTTTTATAGATCTTTTATAGAATTAACTTGCATAGTTAAACATATGTATTATATTGAAAAATATAGCATGTGCTAAAATTACCTTGTATTACGACGCAATTGCATAATGCTTCCCATGTCACGATTGTTCGAGAGGTTTTTTGTTTGTTAGGTTGGAACGATATTTAAAGTTTTGGGATCAACCAAAATACCCCCAGCTCATCTCATCTCCAGCAGATTTTGGCTTTCCCCAAGCAACCCCGGGACTATCTTGAGCTGACGGAGGTAATCGTGCTAGGAGCCACACTAGTGGTTGGTTAAGTGTAAGCGATAACTGCAACAAAGCGAGCTTAGTGATTAAATTTATTGACTTTTGACAAATATTTATTAGACGCATAATTACGTACAGAATTTCATGTTCTCATAATAGCTTTGTGTCTGCGCTGCTAAAATGATTTCATGTTCACAATCTCACAAAAGTGATACGCATTGGGAAAATTTTAGGTTACATATAACTTGCCAGAGGCATCACATCAAATATTGGAAGCCTTTCAACGTGGGCTTCAAATTTTGTTACAATTTTTTGTCGGAGGGGCCATCTTCGAACAACGATCATAAGTTTAGTTGTACGCAGAGGACTAGAATGGGTCAATATCATATGGGTCCAAGACCCGTCGGCATTGGTGGGTAGATGGTCCCAGCGGAGGGCGGCAATTTTCCTACTTTACTTTAAATATTACTTTTTGCTCATAATTGTGCGGGGGAGGGGAGGGTGGGTAAATATGACTTGGGGTGCCTTACCCCTATGAACACCACTGTTCCTTATGTTTTAGCTTCGCGATTGCTGATAGCATTGTGTATTTTAAACTTTTCAAACTTGACTTCTTAATATTTCATTTGGTTATGGGAAAGAATATTCGGATATCCAAATACCATACGTATCATACGAGGTTTCTTGAATAATTCGCATATTTTGACATTACAACATTTTAAATAATTACTACTAGGAGAGAAGCCACGAGCTTTATAGATGGTTGGCTTTCACATTACTTCCTTCATATCTAAAGCGGAGGATCTATTAGTCGGCACTACCGAGACTGTGTATATATAGCTGCTTTTATTTTTATTTTATTTATCAGGTACTTTAATTGGCCTCAGATTACTGGCAAGGAGTAACATGAATTCCGTTTCCGGTGAATGTCGTGTTCCTGTTGCGGTTGCGGCAAAAAGCAAAAACTACAAGAATCGGAATTCGGTTAAAAGTTTTCAACATATTTGCTTCATTTTCAACATATCATATATGCAAATTATGGAGCAATATATATAGGAAAATGGGAGAAATTTGGAAAAATTGGTTGAAATAAGTTCTCAAAATTTTTAGATTCTACACCAGGCCCTCAACCCCTTTTTGGACATCTAATATATAGGGTTTCGTTCCATAATTTTTGATACAAGTTTACCTTTTCTCGGGATATCTTGTTTGGAAATAAACGCTTGTTATATCAGATATATATCATTTGTGATTTGCAATATTTTAAGCACGTATTCCAGGGAATAACCGAAATTCCGGTTCTGGTTCCGGCGAAAATCGTGCTCCGGTTGCGGTTCCGGCAAAGAGCAAAAACCATACCGGAACCGGAATTCCTGTTTAAAAATTTGTTTGAAATTTTCCACATTTTTGCTTCATGTCTGATGCAAACATGTAATATATAATATACAATGATCAAGCTCCAATACAACCAAGCAAAAGAACAGATTAACTAAACAATTTGCCGTGTGAAACATTAGTAGGGCATATAATTTCAGTAGGAATTTTTCATAACCTGCAAAAGTTTGTTAACAAATCAAAACCAGGTCGATGCTTGTAGCAGCTATTTCACACTTTCAGAAGTCTCCGGGTTACGGTTGAATGAAATCAGTTCAACTGGGTAACAGAGTGTGGCTTACGTAGAAGTACTTAGCGTATGCTTGGCTAATATAAATTGCGTCAAGCACCAGTCAGTGCGCTTGTACGCTTTGCAAATCAGGCGAAATTGAAGTAAAGTAACGTTATCTACAACGTAGCTAGAAACTGCTTTCTTGGCAATGAACTGCATTTATTGAAACTGTGTGAGTAGTATCACTGTTTGTCTCATTTATAGCATTCTGATTAGAAAGTTATCGTCATTATCATCTAACTGACGGGAACTGTTTGTCCAACGCTAGCCTAAACAGTGTCTTTTACCACTGATCAGAAAATTACTTTCTATCTATAAATTTTTGTTGGAATCATATAAACCAATAATTACAAGTTTCCCACAGAACAACATGTAACAACCGTATGTGTAGTAAAGGGAGGCGAGTGGGGACAGAGCGAAAGTGTTTATTCTACGATCCCTCGGTTGTAAGCACATTCAATTTGACGCAGTATACACAAGGCTGTATAGTGAAAGGCATGTTTTGCTCTGGGTATCAAATGAAACCACATATTGATCGATATACAAACATTATTAACTTCCTCAGTCTTTTCAATGTTTCAGAACGGCAATAATGCCATCACAATACACTAAGTTTTATGTAAAAGTTATTTTTAATGCATTTTAAATCGACTTTACCTTAATTTATTTCTTGATCTGTTTTACTATATATAAATTCTAGGACCAGGTTCCGGATCCGGTTTAAATGGACGGTTCCAGTAAATTTCGGTTCCGGTTATTCCCTGACGTATACATAAGAAAGAAAAACAGATTATTACGTCTCAAAAGTAGTGCTGCTAAACATTCTGTTTAGAAATGGTACGAACGGTCGTGTCAAAGCGATTGATTCCAAAATGGCTTTTATCTTGCAGCGGCAAGTCCGAGGAACTTCTGTACCGACTTGACCTGATGGGTAATGCAGAGACTGTTGAAATGGCACTGCGAATGTTTTTTATGACGTTGACGCCTGAAGAATTGCTAGCCAACATGACCAATTTAAACGAACAGTAAGTATCTTATGCATCATGTATAGTGTTACGGCGTGCTGTCGGAACCATGTATTTGAAGTTTGACTGTATTGTGTAAGAGAGCGAAGTGATTCAATTTTTACTAGCCGCACAGTGATGAAATTTGACAATGCCCCTTATTGGGTTTTTACAGAGTAACATGCATAATTTAACATTGGCTGTGCGGAGTGATCATATGAAAGTATCAAATCTCTATTTGTGCCCTTTATTGACGAGAAGTCCGATTCTCTCACATCCCCAAAAACCTGTTTCGAGAGGCCTTGTGTCGGGTGGTGAAAAAACCCGAAAATTAGGTTTTTATGGTTTTTCGACAACCGTTATGTGTATCTGAGATAAACTGTGCTCATTTTGTAGAACCCATAATCATGTATATCTGTGTAATGTTTTCGTGGAGGGCTCCCTTAAGGGGAAAAGTGTTTTAAGATGGACCGTCTAGGCCTAGATGTAGCGACAAAGTTCCATTTTTCACACCACGTGAGCCGTAAATTGCTAGAGCAATTTATCCTTTATGTAGCTGCGAATTGTCAGTATGTTGTCATTGTCATTATTTACGCTGCAGGGTTGGGTCAAAATTGATTTTTACATGGATCAGCATTGCCCAAAATGCACGAAAACAATTACGTATATCGTACGAACTGCATGTGAGATCGCCAGTTATTAGTATAGTCTTCTGGCTTTCCCAAACTACCTCTAAAGGACCTTGGGGGTTGGGGGTAAAAGAAGTTGGGCCCCAGGTCGAATTGTGGGGCAACTGGCGGCGAGAAATTAGGTTTCCCCCATGTCAGACTGAAAATGCGAAGATATAATACATGACCGATTTGCAGTAAATTATGTACAATAATATCGCAAACTATATAGTGAAACCCTATAGATTAACGGCAATTATTATAGTGGTGTTTGCCTTATAGGGCTAAAGTTCAGGCGTTTTTTTAATTCCATAAGGAAAACTCGCATATTTTCGCCTTGCAGAGAAAAATTGGCCTTTTTATGCGTGCAGAAAAATACATGTGGTTCTGAACTGGGGGGGGGAAGAAAAATACCTGGGGGAGCTTAAATACCTGACACCCCTCATTGGGAAACGTTAGGTTTTGTATGTGGCGCGTTTCCTCGGAATGGGCTTTTAAATGGATCAGTGTAACCTACAGTGCACAAGAGCTGCAATACCCTCGCAACCACTTTAACTATTTGAGTTATATTGGACTTATTTTGAAGAGCAATTAATGTACTCACCAGGATCATCTAAAAATTGGTTTTAGATAGGTCTACAAAACCCTAAGTTACTGTTAGCGTTACAAATTACAACCTTGGCAATAAGCTATAAGCAATAAGCTAATAAGTAACAAGCTACTACAACAGGGTCCCCGCTCGACATGGAAAATATGGAAAACAGGGAAATTATCGATTTTTGCATTGAAAACAGGGAAAATTTTGACGTAACCACTTTCATTTCGCAACCACTTTAACTATTTGAGTTATATTGGACGTATTTTGAAGAGCAATTAATGTACTCACCAGGATCGTCTAAAAATTGGTTTTAGATAGGTCTACAAAACCCTAAATTAGTGTTAGCTTTACAAATTACAACCTTGGCAATAAGCTATAAGCAATAAGCTAATAAGTAACAAGCTACTACAACAGGGTCCCCGCTCGACAGGGAAAATATGGAAAACAGGGAAATTATCGATTTTTGCATTGAAAACAGGGAAAATTTTGACGTCTGCAGAGAAAAATTTTGGGATTTTTTGGAAATGGGTAGCTTTTTGAAATATTTTTGGAAATTTGTGATTTTTATTCTTTTATTTCAGACCAAGGACCCTCATTTCTCCGATTTCATGCTGCAACAATGTCGCGCCTTCTGCAATATATAACTAAATCTAATATAATTTTAATGTTTTAGTTTTCACACTAATATATTGTCTGAAACGCTATAATTTTCAGCTTATACATATGATTTTAGGCGATATATATCCTTTGTGTGTTCATATGTCCAAGTTGAATTTTTACAGGAGCTGCAGGGAAAACAGGGAATAAAATTGTCGAGATACCGCGGGGACCCTGCTACAATCGCGAACAAAAATATTTGCATAAAAATAACCGGAATAGCAAAGGAAGGTTAGAACTTTCGTTAAGAAACGAGCGTTATCGCACAAGAAAGTCGTCATGTTTGTGACAGAATTTTTCCGCTGTTTTCCGAACTAACGGAAATGACAACTAGTGTTGTAACGTTCATTAACAAACGAACCTTTAAGTTCGTTTTTTGCATTTATTTGTGTCCTTGACTGTAGGGTTTGTTAGAGTGGTGAAAACCGGCTACTCATAACCGTTTCGTGTACAACTCGCTGAATTACCATTATTTTGATTTCAATTAGCGCAGCCAATATAATGACGTCTTTCCAGGTCTTCCTTGGAACTTCTTTTTGTTTAACTATCCGAGAATATGCACACAGTGTTATGTATATATTTTTACAAGCGATGCAGCATTTAAAAGTTTAGTGCAGCCACTGTTTCAAAGCCAGTTAGTTATAGTATTACGAATCCGAAATTTTGTTTTGTTAATCGATATTGTTTGTAGCTTGGTTCTTCTCAGTCCAACTGCAGAGTCAGCATTTTATTGGAAAGTCGTTGCTCAGTTTTTGAGGACTGCACCAAATATCAATGAACGAGAAAAGTATATCGATAAAGTTTTGCCACCATTACGGGAGCTGGTAGAATACGTCAACAGGTACATTTTTGTCCGCTTAAAAGTTAGATCCTGTATATTGGTGCCTATACAGGTTGTAGCGTTAATATTACTCTACGTATGTTACTGTTTGTTTGTGATAATTTGCGTATTATTAAAATCTCTTTATATTGTCAAAATCTAGCAATATTGTCAAATCCACCATGCAGTAGGATATATATATGTCCACTGTTTTCAAACGTATGGGGCTAAAAATTTGGCTATTCTGGCTGTGCCTCATTTCCAACTGATTACAAGCTACACAACTTACACCGGAGCATAACACAGAAAAGTTGTTAATGAGTACATACATCTTCCACTGTTTATAGTGGATGGCAATACGTTTGGGGTGTACAATAAATGAGTACATTTGTGGCTTCTCGCAGAGATGCCACGAACCCCTGGGTTCCCGAGAAGACACTATATAATATATATTATATGATGTCACTAAAATGTTTTTTTTGAGGATGTTTTGAGCTATATTTTTAGGATGTGGTTTTAGGTCACTGATATTAGTGATATCTCTTACATAGGGTGAATGAGTCGAACGATACCTCACTAAAAGATCTATTTAGCTGTTACGTAGCACCCCAATGGGTCTAGTTTTAAATGTAATTTTCTACTATGTCGTTCTTTTCCTACAAGCATAACCAATTAACTATTTCACTAGCGTGCTGAAAGTTGTCATTTTAACGCGCCTGTAAAAGCAATAATACGGAAACTTGATAGGTCGAGACGAGCTGTGCAATGCTTCGAAGATTCTGTAGAGAAAAAATGGATATATCTTAGAAACTGACATATATACTAGTTTTATTTTGAAAGTGGTATGATATTTTGACTGGCCTGTCCACAGCTCACCGAAAAGTGGAGAGGGAACTTCGTGGGCCCCGTATTCATTATCGCGGGAAATTTAACAGTGGAGTGTATAAATTTTGCTTAGAAATAAATGTTCCCATATTCTCATGTAGTTTTACTGCCGTGAATGTATTTTCAAGCTATAACACGATGATTTAGGATTATAAATATATAGTGGTAAATAATGGTAAAACAATTTGCAAACAAAAACATAAATTTACAGATATAAAAAAATTTTGAATTTAGTTGAACATGGGTGTTCCTGTCGAGCGAGCTGACGGGCATGGGGGAAAATCTCACTAACATGGGGGATTTGGAAAGTGGGGGAGGTTGGGTCCACCACTCTCCTCCATTGTGGACAGGCCAGTTTGATATTGCCATAAGCCATAAATAGGGCTAAGCTGTTTTCCTGTTCCTAATATTCATTAGAAAAGAAATTATTTTTATTCAGTGCACATAGCGCTTATATGAAGGGTGTAGAAGTAAAGTATATTAGCTATTATCTTAAGGAACTTACTCTGTTTATGGAAACGCATCAATAATTATTAGTCGAAAATATTGTGGTGCAGGCGCGTAACGTATTCCGTTGGTGCCCATTAGACTATATATAACCCAATGGTTGAGAAAATTTTAAGAGCGGGGTAGAGATGTTGTGGTTAGAGAGGTGGAAGTAAAATATGTTCCTATGGTGCACATTGCTAGAGCAACAACATACACCTAAATTATTTTTGATTAGCGCACCGAAGTTGAATTTTGTGATGCAGAGGATGGGCTGATAAAGTATCCCGATGGTGAAGATTAGACTAGCCGTATCTTCAAGGTAGTGAATTCTGAGTTGTTGAAAATATTTAGCAATACGTAATCAGTTATACTGACCATAAACTTGCAAAATGAGCCAAATATCAGACATGTTGCTGGAATAGTTGAGAAGATTATGTAATTATGGCCTCACAGTGTGCATGTACATAGAACATAGATGATAAATTGGTTTACAAAGTGAGACTAATAATACTCATAAAGCTCGAGTTTTTGCAGATATATTACTGTTTTCGTGTAATTAGAGTGTCGTGGGCCAATTAAAAAACCTGTTTAACCCAACCCTGCTGCTTATAAAAGAGAATAGCTGCACTATCATATGCAGATGGCAGGTTAAATAATTCTACAAAATGTGACGAAATTGGCGGCATTTTCGGCGGAAGGTGATGGACTAACATAACTAACTAGCACAAATAGACATATCAATCCATCCAACCAAAGTAGGGTAATGTGTATCACCATACAACCCAATAACGACAATGTCAGATTTCACCACTATACGGCCAGTAGGAATTCTTCGCTTCGCCCGTTTCACTCATTATATTCAGAATGTAACTACATCAGACTAACACACAGATCTGCATAGGAGCTCCGGATAAGTAGCGATGAATTTTTCCTAACATTAGACCAATAACAGCCATATAGCGCTAGGATGGCGGATATATTCATGTTTACTTGTATCTTGGGTCTCATGGGCCGCTGGAAACCCTAAATTGCACACCACCCTGTTGATAGATTTTAATTGCCGGACAAAGAGATTGTACTGTGATAGGAGGTGGGAGTAAAATATGCCTCTATGGGTTAAATTGCTATGGCAACAATACTGCCCTGAATAAATTTTAATTTAATGCGTCTCAAACTTTTGTGGTGCAGGAGGTGAACGCATAACGTATTACGTTGGTGCACCTTGGGATATGTTTATAACTTTCAAACGCTGCTCCGAAGTACCCGAGGAACAGAACTTGAAGACAATGAATCCTGTTTTCCGTAGAAGCCACAACTCAACTAGGAGGGCTGAGGAAATTGGAAATCACTTGCGAAGTGTGGAGTTCTGTGTGTATCATAAAATTTAATTAGTTTTCTTCTAATTCGTCGATAAAACTGTTTTCATCACATTGGCCCAAATTACTTTTTCTTCGCATCACCATTTCGCGATACCACAGGAAGTTCGCACAATCTTCGGATAAAAATGTTTTTACATTGCTGTGTACTAAACCGTAGTCGACGCAGCTACATGGGGCTCAGTACGCTATACAAAAACGCAATTTCAAGTGCATTGTTTGAGCGATTATGATGACAAGTCCATTTGGTATAGGCTATTTTGGTTTCATTGATCCATTAAGTTCTATAAACACTCAAACATTGACGGTAATTACCGTAATAACGTGTAATATGCAGCTAAGTAGAGCTTAAATCGCTCTGCAAAACGAGCTTTCCAGTGTTTATGGAGATGTGGTTGTTTTTGCATATTTCGCCTCTCAAAAGCCCTTTTGTAACCTAATCCTAGACTATGGTAATCTTTTGGAAGAGATTCATCTACAGTCTTACAAAACCATAATAGATCACCAAAATGAAGCTAATTAGGATAAAGTTTCGGTTCTTGAGATATTGTCAGAATTTGTTGGAACCATGTTTGACCCCATATCAATCACCTTTCGGCCCACTTTTACGGGAAGAAGCTTATGAATTCGTTTTTGGCACAAGTAAAGGCCACGAAAAAGATCTGGAGAAATGGAATATTTAGCAGCATAGGAATGTACCTCTTAGAACTGAACCGTCTGTAGCCAAAATAACCTATGGAGCTTCAGTCCTACCTCCATGACAAAGCCACACGAACACATAATGGATGTATTGAGATTATGGGCGTGCTAAGAAATTAAGGTACTTATAAATTTTTAGAAAATAAAGAGTTCTATTTCTCTAGATGAGAATTTAGTAAGCCCGTAATGTATAGCATCGCTTTTGTTGAATTTATCGAATTGTCACGGTAAATTATAGCTTATAAATCAATAACTTTTGTAGGTTTGTTGTGAGCCATCCACCTGCCACCGACGATACTGAATCAATTACTACAGAATTTATTGCAAAGCAGCTTTTGGATATAATTCCTTTAGCCGATATGTCGGATGAAGCTGGACGGTAAGTGAAATACTTATGGGGAACGATGGAATTAGTGAAACGTTTTATGTCCAAACAGTGTATATGGGAGTGAAATTGGCTGCGTCGAACGCACGGTGCATCATTCCTCTTGCGTGCCGTTTGCAATTATTTAAAATTGCCGGCCTTCTTTAACCGTGCTTCTGTAAACCAAGGAACCATTGCTCTAGCTTAGCATGTTGCAAGGTTTAGAACCACTTTACCGAATTTTATGTAGTATTTCTTATTTGAACTAGTTAAGGGCCTTCTATTTTTGTAGCCAGTTATAATTGTCTATATTTGCCGATTGCTGGTTCTTAGCTATTTTTATTTGGAGAAATTATTGAATTTTCAGAACTGTAGAACTTGCTATAAGTGTCGCTCTATAAGCTTTATGAGCAACATTATACTATGTAACACTGTCTAGGATATTTGTGTTGGATATTGGGTAAAATATTCGTACATAACAAAATGTTGACAAATTGTTCTACTAATATTTTATTCGGCAGTTAATTCGGTCAGTAAAAACTTTGTCTACAATGCTAGCCTGTCCACAGTGGATGGGGGACCCCCACTTTCAACGTGAACATATGGGAATATTTAGTATTTTTAAGCAAAATTTATCCCCCCACTTTGAAACTTGCCCCGAGAATGAACATGGGGCACCCCGAAGTCCCCCCTCACTTTTCGGTGGGCTGTGGACAGGCCAGCAAGGTGCTTTTAATCTCAGTGTAAATGAAGCGAGTCGAGTTTCCACTGAGGGTGCTAGGGGAAAAATCATGAAAATTTCTTTTTATTTGTCGCTGCGATTTATAATTCGTTTTCTTATGGACGAATTTCGAAAATTTTTTTTGTTTGATAGCAAAAGTGGTGCTCTTTAGTTGCACTTCAAATGCTTCGAGCTTGTAATTGTTATTTCCTAAATCTGGCCATACGGTTTCCAGTGTTTCGTAGCCCATATCTCGAGACACGCTTCGCATCACAAAAATAGAGACAGCTATCAGGACCTGCTCATCGAGATACTTTTTGTTGGGCAGCCCTGTCCCAAATATGGTTCGCCGACCTTTCCATAAATAGCGATCTTTCAAATGTCGTCGCGTTGTTGCTTGTTTTTGCCGTACGGTGAGTGTGTATTAGGCTATCAAGCACTCTGAATACGATGGTTTCGCTATCTAGAATCCATCTTGACTTACCTTTTCGTGGGGTTTCCAGGGTTTTACGGTCGACCAAACCGAATTCTAAAATGTTGTGCGTTTTCATTTGTCTGATTATATATTGGTGTACAGAGGTTCAGAAGTGGAATTTCGCAAAAAATGTTTCTTAAATTGTTTTGCTTACTAAGTGACGGCATATAGGTAATTGATTTTGTTATTTCGTGTCCAGTGTGCATGTTTCATGCCTTTTCATGTGTCTAGGGTCATTTGTCGGATTTCCAGATTATAGTCATTTTCTGTTGTTTGGTTACGGATTGCGTACGGGTGATCAAGATTTGTATATATAGGTTTTACGTAGGCTGAATTCGGTGGTTTCGTTATCATACTCGATGTGTTGTTAGTTGTTTTCGGTGGGTTTAGAGTCGATGAGGTTATAGGGTTTTCAGTGGGTTCATGATTCCAGAGGTTTTAGGATGATACATTTGTTAAACACAACCTTCTACCGGTTGCTTAAACAAAATGATAACCTAAGCATGAAACCACACTTGCTACGTTTCATTTTCGCTTGCGACATTCTGGTGTAGATTATTTTACCGGGCTTCCTCAATGGGGACGGGTCGGACTAAACCAACTTTTTTGAACTTTCCCAGTGGTGGAGGCGATTGTCAATAGCCAGTCTTATACTCCCCCAGGTGACACCTCCATGGGTGAAACTCCGACCCCGACGCTTGCCATTGTATAGCCGCTTTCTGTCAGGTGCTCCGAAAAATGCCATGCGCCATCCACCATTACACAACTTTGGAGAAGCCAGATAGTGTTTTTCGTTAAGTTTTTAGGTCCCAAAGCCCACCATTTGAAGCGGACCACCAATCCAATTTCAAGCGGTCCGTTGTAAAATCTTGCGCCCCCGGTTTATGCTTAAACTGCAGTTTTTTTGCGAATGCAAAACTCAGGTGTTCAGAAAAAGCTCCATCCTAAGACCCACCTTAGTTCATGTGGCTCTTGGAAAAATCAGGTACATGTTGTTTCGTAGCAGGGGCCCGTCGGTTCATGCTTCCCGGCAAAATTTTCAGCGAATGCAGAAGCCAGGTTTTGAGAAAGCATATATCCGAAAGCTCAGCTGAATACTGGTAATGGTTTGTGTAATACTGGAGACATAACTTTCGTTACACCATGTGCGCCGATATATCTTATATATTGCGGAATGTTTGAATTATTAAATTGCTGCAGCTGTGTCCTGAGATTCTGAGTGTTATTTAAACAGGAGTCCGTGTCCGCATATTTATGCGGCAGCATTTGATGTCCCACTACTTAAACTATCGGGGCGCCTTTTTATTTTGCACTAGGTCAGTGTGTTGCTAATAGTACTCACATATTGACGTTTATTCTAGGAAATTTAGTGACAGTTAGCTAATTATAGCCGGGGGCCGGCTCACCTGTCGGATTTTATCGGAGGGGTAATTTTTTTGCCGGATTTTGTCGCGTTTAGACGTTTATTTTTCTCAGCAGCGGGGCTTTGAGCCGTGGGTACCCGAATTTTTGTTTTGCTGGGGGGGGGCAGCCGAAAATTCCGGGGCCCCACTTTGGACTAGCAAGGTTAGTGAATTTCAATTTCTTCATCGTTATTTTGGTATTTGGTTGCATATCCATGCTAAATATTGTTGTAGAAAACGTTTGATTGAAGTTCTTGAAAGTTTGATTGCCTCGAGCGAAACTAATAACAATCTGCTGCCGCAGCTGGTCCGAATGTACATGCTCATCCAGCCAGATTTGAACGAGTCTCAACGAAAACTTGCTGAAATTATTGCCGAAATGCGTTGTCCTTCCGTGAGTAATGCTTAATTACTCCCAAAGTTTATGTAATAGCGCCGTTACGCTGTTGCACTGCGTATTTCAGGGAGATTGGCTCCGTCACCTGCTCACAGGCCAAGGAGACTATATCGCTATCCTGGTCCCGCCTGGATGTTTTGATTGAAAGATAACTTTGGCGTTGATCAATTGCTATTTTCGCCTGTTTAATTTATGGCTAGTGTAGCCCCATTCAGGTCCAGACAATCGCTAGATGCTTAACATTGGATCGTTTCTGTTCTATTGCATTCGTTGGCAAGCGGTTCCGTCGAATCTTCATGGGTGACGTTGGACCTATGGAAATCTAATCTCGCACAATTCAGTCGTACTTGTACATTTAACGATCGCCGAACCACGCTAAACTTTCTAAAGTCAAACGTGTACGCAGGTCGTCGACTGGGGCGACGATTTCGATCCCTTTTTGGCACTTATCGCTACATATAACATAAATGAACATTGGGACACTTTGGATTTTCAATCATGTATTGTTGACAAGCAAATCGAATACACTCGAATTACGGATTAGTTCGACACGGTCACATAATTGACAATATTAGCATAATAATATTTATAATGAGGGAGAGATGTTCAACTATTTAAAACATGCTAAACATAAGTACTCGCTAGAATTAAGTGCGATTCGTTACGTAACGTAGGTTACGAGATATTTTAAACTTACGTCAAGATGTTCGTAGTTTTAGGGAGGTTTCTAAAACTTGTTTGTGATCTGTTTGAGACTTTGTTCTCAGCTAAGGAAATTTTGTGCAGTTGGCGTTCAATATTCGTTTGTTCCACATTTGGCATTCATTTTCGGCGAGTTTATATGTACCCAATGAATGAACATTTGTGTTACAGCTTAAAGTTTAGTGGGCGCGCCCTTTTTAAGCAGCCGGAAATTTCTATTTTGTTAAAAAAATAGTTACCAAGATTTCTGCAAAAAATAATTAAAAACCTCTAGTGAGCGGAGTTTTCTTTTAGGAGACTGAAAGAAATTTTCTTCCGAATCACACGTTACATCAGTTTGGAAAATGGTTCTTCACGTGATGTCTTTTCTATAAATGTGTTTAGTCTTTGGTTCAAATTGTGCGTGGCAATCACAAAGCAATCGAACCATGGATTTCTCTCAAATGTTAAATTTTTCCAATATATTTTCTATTTCTTAAAATTGATATAGTTTTTGTCGACAGCGTAGGATAAATCCAACGATTACAACATTTTATTCATATTGCACTTATTCAAGTAATCTTCGTTGTAAGTTAAATATGTAATCCTTTTCAGGAGCGAGACGGCACACCGACTAGATGTGGCGATGAAATTAATGTTTCTCATGAGGTTTGTTTACCACCGATTGTGTTGTCGTTTTTACTTTTGCATAGATATGTTTCCTTATACAGATTCAGAAGTATATTGGCGAGATGTATGGCTGTACGCATTAAATTTTGGTGCAATCTGAGCATTCGGTATAATGTGTCATCATATTCGATACATTGCTCTGAAATCCAGCAAGAATTGCTGGCTTCTGCGAGTGGAGAGCTAGCATTTTTCGTTACCCCCTGGCAAAACGGGTGCGCCCGGTTGGGATCCCCTGGCAAAACTTTAGCTCCCCCGAAAAAGCTCCAGGCAAAAATTTTGACGTAGCTTCGGTGGAAACACCCCCTCAGTTGCCATAAAAATGGGCAAAGTTTTTTTATCAAAATTCGTTTCAGACGTTAAATTTCCACTAATTTGAGCAAAAAATAGGCGAAAACTTGGTTTTAACATTAATGATACGTTTTTGCATCGTTTCAGAGGCTGTTTATTAATAATCTCACCGTTTTTCGGTGCAAACTTTGACCATTTTTATGGCAACTGAGGGGGTGTTTGACTGAAGCTACGTCAAAATTTTTGCCTGGAGCTTTTTCGGGGGAGCTAAAGTTTTGCCGAGGGGATCCCAACCGGGCGCACCCGTTTTGCCAGGGGGTAACGAAAAATGCTAGCTCTCCACTCGCAGAAGCCAGCAATTCTTGCTGGATTTCAGAGCAATGTATCGAATATGATGACACATTATACCGAATGCTCAGATTGCACCAAAATTTAATGCGTACAGCCATACATCTCGCCAATATACTTCTGAATCTGTATAAGGAAAACATATCTATGCAAAAGAAAAAACGACAACAAAATCGGTGGTAAACAAACCTCATGAGAAACATTAATTTTTCATCGCCACATCTAGTCGGTGTGCCGTCTCGCTCCTGAAACAGATTACATATTTAACATACAACGAAGATTACTTGAATAAGTGCAATATGAATAAAATGTTGTAATCGTTGGATTTATCCTACGCTGTCGACAAAAACTATATCAATTTTAAGAAATAGAAAATATATTAGAAAAATTTAACATTTGAGAGAAATCCATGGTTTGATTGCTTTGTGATTGCCACGCACAATTTGAACCAAAGACTAAACACATTTATAGAAAAAACATTACGTGAAGAACCATTTTCCAAACTGATGTAACGTGTGATTCGGAAGAAAATTTCTTTCAGTCTCCTAAAAAGAAAACTCCGCTCACTAGAGGTTTTTAATTAATTTTTTGCAGAAATCTTGGTAACTATTTTTTTAACAAAATAGAAATTTCCGGCGCCGGAAGGGCGCGCCCACTAAACTTTAAGCTGTAACACAAATGTTCATTCATTGGGTACATATAAACTCGCCGAAAATGAATGCCAAATGTGGAACAAACGAATATTGAACGCCAACTGCACAAAATTTCCTTAGCTGAGAACAAAGTCTCAAACAGATCACAAACAAGTTTTAGAAACCTCCCTAAAACTACGAACATCTTGACGTAAGTTTAAATATATCTTGTAACCTACGTTACGTAACGAATCGCACTTAATTCTAGCGAGTACTTATGTTTAGCATGTTTTAAATAATTGAAAATTTTTCTCATTATAAATATTATTATGCTAATATTGTCAATTATGTGACCGTGTCGAACTAATCCGTAATTCGAGTGTATTCGATTTGCTTGTCAACAATACATGATTGAAAATCCAAAGTGTCCCAATGTTCATTTATGTTATATGTAGCGATAAGTGCCAAAAAGGGATCGAAATCGTCGCCCCAGTCGACGACCTGCGTACACGTTTGACTTTAGAAAGTTTAGCGTGGTTCGGCGATCGTTAAATGTACAAGTACGACTGAATTGTGCGAGATTAGATTTCCATAGGTCC
This sequence comes from Trileptium ribeirensis, assembly GCA_030248225.1. NCBI lineage: Eukaryota > Metazoa > Nematoda > Enoplea > Enoplida > Thoracostomopsidae > Trileptium > Trileptium ribeirensis. Next base: position 27,952 of record JASANE010023157.1, read on the forward strand.
AACGTCACCCATGAAGATTCGACGGAACCGCTTGCCAACGAATGCAATAGAACAGAAACGATCCAATGTTAAGCATCTAGCGATTGTCTGGACCTGAATGGGGCTACACTAGCCATAAATTAAACAGGCGAAAATAGCAATTGATCAACGCCAAAGTTATCTTTCAATCAAAACATCCAGGCGGGACCAGGATAGCGATATAGTCTCCTTGGCCTGTGAGCAGGTGACGGAGCCGATCTCCCGGTAATACGCAGTGCAACAGCGTAACGGCGCTATTACATAAACTTTGGGAGTAATTAAGCATTACTCACTGGTAGGACAAAACTATTTCGGCAATAATTTCAGCAAGTTTTCGTTGAGACTCGTTCAAATCTGGCTGGGACGAGCATGTACATTCGGACCAGCTGCGGCAGCAGATTGTTATTCGCTTTGCCTAGGCAATCAAACTTTCAAGAACTTCATACGCAAACGTTTTCTACAACAATATTTAGAATGGAACAGGCAACCAAATACCAAAATAACGATGAAGAAATTGAAATTCACTAATCTTGCTAGTCCAAAGTGGGGCCCCGGAATTTTCGGCGGCCCCCCCCCCCAGCCTAACAAATACTCGGTACCCACGGCTCAAAGCCCCGCTGCTGAGAAAAATAAACGTCTAAACGCGACAAAATCCGGCAAAAAAATTACCCCTCCGATAAAATCCGACAGGCGAGCCGGCCCCCGGCTATAATTAGCTAACTGTCACTAAATTTCCTACAACAAAAACGTCAATATGTGAGTACTATTAGCAACACACTGACCTAGTGCAAAATAAAAAGGCGCCCCGATAGTTTAAGTAGTGGGACATCAAAATGCTGCCGCATAAATATGCGGACACGGACTCCTGTTTAAATAACACTCAGAATCTCAGGACACAGCTGCAGCAATTTAATAATTCAAACATTCCGCAATATATAAGATATATCGGCGCACATGGTGTAACGAAAGTTATGCCTCCAGTATTACACAAACCATTACCAGTATTCAGCTGAGCTTCCGCACAGATGCTTTCTAAAAACCTGGCTTCTGCATTCGCTGAAAATTTTGCCGGGAAGCATGAACCGACGGGCCCGTGAAATGAAACAACATGTACCTGATTTTTCCAAGAGCCACATGAACTAAGGTGGGTCTTAGGATGGAGCTTTTTCTGAACACCTGAGTTTTGCATTCGCAAAAAAACTGCAGTTTAAGCATAAACCGGGGGCGCAAGATTTTACAACGGACCGCTTGAAATTGGATTGGTGGTCCGCTTCAAATGGTGGGCTTTGGGACCTAAAAACTTAACGAAAAACACGATTCGGCTTCTCCTAAGTTGTGTAATGGTGGATATGGCGACTGGGCATTTTTCGGAGCACCTGACAGAAAGCGGCTATACAATGGCAAGCGTCGGGGTCGGAGTTTCACCCATGGAAGGTGTCACCTGGGGGAGTATAAGACTGGAATTTGATCCAACAGCCTCCACCACTGGGGAAAGTTCAAAAAAGTTGGTTTAGTCCGACCCGTCCCCATTTGAGGAAGCCCGGTAAAATAATCTACACCAGAATGTCGCAAGCGAAAATGAAACGTAGCAAGTGTGGTTTCATGCTTAGGTTATCATTTTGTTTAAGCAACCGGTAGAAGGTTGTGTTTAACAAATGTATCATCCTAAAACCTCTGGAAATCATGAACCCACTTAAAACCATATAACCTCATCGACTCTAAACCCACCGAAAACAACTAACAACACATCGAGTATGATAACAAAAAACCATCAATATCGTCCAGCCTACTAAAACCTATATATACAAATCTTCATCACCCGTACGCAATCCGTAACCAAACAACAGAAAATGACTATAATCTGGAAATCTGACAAATGACCCTAGACACATGAAAAAGCATGAAACATGCACACTGGACACGAAATAACAAAATCAATTACCTATATGCCGTCACTTATCTAAGCAAAACAATTTAAGAAACATTTTTTGCGAAATTCCACTTCTGAACCTCTGTACACCAATATATAATCAGACAAATGAAAACGCACAACATTTTAGAATTCGGTTTGGTCGACCGTAAAACCCTGGAAAGCCCACGAAAAGGTAAGTCAAGATGGATTCTAGATAGCGAAACCATCGTATTCAGAGTGCTTGATAGCCTAATACACACTCACCGTACGGCAAAAACAAGCAACAACGCGACGACATTTGAAAGATCGCTATTTATGGAAAGGTCGGCGAACCATATTTGGGACAGAGGCTGCCCAACAAAATTGATTCTCGATGCGCAGGTCCTGATAGCTGTTTCTATTTTGTGATGATGCGAAGCGTGTCTCGAGATATGGGCTACGAAACACTGGAAACCGTATGGCCAGATTTAGGAAATAACAATTACAAGCTCGAAGCATTTGAAGTGCAACTAAAGAGCACCACTTTTGCTATCAAACAAAAAAATTTTCGAAATTCGTCCATAAGAAAACAATTATAAATCGCAGCGACAAATAAAAAGAAATTTTCATGATTTTCCCCTAGCACCCTCAGTGGCAACTCGACTCGCTTCATTTACACTGAGGTTAAAAGCACCTTGCTGGCCTGTCCACAGCCCACCGAAAAGTGAGGGGGGACTTCGGGGTGCCCCATGTTCATTCTCGGGGCAAGTTTCAAAGTGGGGGGATAAATTTTGCTTAAAAATACTAAATATTCCCATATGTTCACGTTGAAAGTGGGGGTCCCCCATCCACTGTGGACAGGCTAGCATTGTAGACAAAGTTTTTACTGACCGAATTAACTGCCGAATAAAATATTAGTAGAACAATTTGTCAACATTTTGTTATGTACGAATATTTTACCCAATATCCAACACAAATATCCTAGACAGTGTTACATAGTATAATGTTGCTCATAAAGCTTATAGAGCGACACTTATAGCAAGTTCTACAGTTCTGAAAATTCAATAATTTCTCCAAATAAAAATAGCTAAGAACCAGCAATCGGCAAATATAGACAATTATAACTGGCTACAAAAATAGAAGGCCCCCAACTAGTTCAAATAAGAAATACTACATAAAATTCGGTAAAGTGGTTCTAAACCTTGCAACATGCTAAGCTAGAGCAATGGTTCCTTGGTTTACAGAAGCACGGTTAAAGAAGGCCGGCAATTTTAAATAATTGCAAACGGCACGCAAGAGGAATGATGCACCGTGCGTTCGACGCAGCCAATTTCACTCCCATATACACTGTTTGGACATAAAACGTTTCACTAATTCCATCGTTCCCCATAAGTATTTCACTTACCGTCCAGCTTCATCCGACATATCGGCTAAAGGAATTATATCCAAAAGCTGCTTTGCAATAAATTCTGTAGTAATTGATTCAGTATCGTCGGTGGCAGGTGGATGGCTCACAACAAACCTACAAAAGTTATTGATTTATAAGCTATAATTTACCGTGACAATTCGATAAATTCAACAAAAGCGATGCTATACATTTCAGGGCTTACTAAATTCTCATCTAGAGAAATAGAACTCTTTATTTTCTAAAAATTTATAAGTACCTTAATTTCTTAGCACGCCCATAATACTCAATACATCCATTATGTGTTCGTGTGGCTTTGTCATGGAGGTAGGACTGCAAGTTTCCATAGGTTATTTTGGCTACAGACGGTTTAGTTCTAAGAGGTACATTCCTATGCTGCTAAATATTCCATTTCTCCAGATCTTTTTCGTGGCCTTTACTTGTGCCAAAAACGAATTCATAAGCTTCTTCCCGTAAAAGTGGGCCGAAAGGTGATTGATATGGGGTCAAACATGGTTCCAACAAATTCTGACAATATCTCAAGAACCGAAACTTTATCCTAATTAGCTTCATTTTGGGTGATCTATTATGGTTTTGTTAGATTGTAGATGAATCTCTTCCAAAAGATTACCATAGTCTAGGATTAGGTTACAAAAGGGCTTTTGATAGGCGGAATATGCAAAAACAACCACATCTCCATAAACACTGGAAAGCTCGTTTTGCAGAGCGATTTAAGCTCTACTTAGCTGCATATTACACGTTATTACGGTAATTACCGTCAATGTTTGAGTGTTTATAGAACTTAATGGATCAATGAAACCAAAATAGCCTATACCAAATGGACTTGTCATCATAATCGCTCAAACAATGCACTTGAAATTGCGTTTTTGTATAGCGTACTGAGCCCCATGTAGCTGCGTCGACTACGGTTTAGTACACAGCAATGTAAAAACATTTTTATCCGAAGATTGTGCGAACTTCCTGTGGTATCGCGAAATGGTGATGCGAAGAAAAAGTAATTTGGGCCAATGTGATGAAAACAGTTTTATCGACGAATTAGAAGAAAACTAATTAAATTTTATGATACACACAGAACTCCACACTTCGCAAGTGATTTCCACATTTCCTCAGCCCTCCTAGTTGAGTTGTGGCTTCTACGGAAAACAGGATTCATTGTCTTCAAGTTCTGTTCCTCGGGTACTTCGGAGCAGCGTTTGAAAGTTATAAACATATCCCAAGGTGCACCAACGTAATACGTTATGCGTTCACCTCCTGCACCACAAAAGTTTGAGACGCATTAAATTAAAATTTATTCAGGGCAGTATTGTTGCCATAGCAATTTAACCCATAGGCACATATTGACTCCCACCTCCTATCACAGTACAATCTCTTTCGTCCGGCAATTAAAATCTATCAACAGGGTGGTGTGCAATTTAGGGTTTCCAGCGGCCCATGAGACCCAAGTAGACAAGTAAACATGAATATATCCGCCATCCTAGCGCTATATGGCTGTTATTGGTTCTTAATGTTAGGAAAAATTCATCGCTACTTATCCGGAGCTCCTATGCAGATCTGTGTGTTAGTCTGATGTAGTTACATTCTGAATATAATGAGTGAAACGGGCGAAGCGAAGAATTTTGACTGGCCGTATAGTGGTGAAATCTGACATTGTCGTTATTGGGTTGTATGGTGAGTACACATTACCCTACTTTGGTTGGATGGATTGATATGTCTATTTGTGCTAGTTAGTTATGTTAGTCCATCACCTTCCGCCGAAAATGCGGCCAATTTTGTCACATTTTGTAAAAATTATCTAACCTGCCATCTGCATATGATAGTGCAGCTATTTTCTTTTATAAGCAGCAGGGTTGGGTTAAACATGTTTTTTTAATTGGCCCACGACACTCTAATTACACGAAAACAGTAATATATCTGCAAAAACTCGAGCTTTATGAGTATTATTAGTCTCACTTTGTAAAACAATTTATCATCTATGTTCTATGTACATGCACACTGTGAGGCCATAATTACATAACTCTCCAACCATTCCAGCAACATGTCTGATATTTGGCTCATTTTGCAAGTTTACGGTCAGTATAACTGATTACGTATTGCTAAAAAATATCTTTTGAACAACTCAGAATTCACTACCTTGAAGATACGGCTAGCTCTAATCTTCACCATCGGGTATACTTTATCAGCCCATCCTCTGCATCACAAAATTCAACTTCGGTGCGCTAATCAAAAATAATTTAGGTGTATGTTGTTGCTCTAGCAATGTGCACCATAGGAACATATTTTACTTCCACCTCTCTGAACCACAACATGAATATCCCCGCTCTTAAAATTTTTTCAACCATTGGGTTAGATAGTAAGTCCAATGGGCACCAATGGAATACGTTATGCGCCTGCACCACAATATTTTCGACTAATAATTATTGATGCGTTTCCATAAACAGAGTAAGTTCCTTAAGATAATAGCTGGAATATACTTTACTTCTTCACCCTTCCATATAAGCGCTATGTGCACTGAATAAAAAATAATTTCTTTTCTAATGAATATTAGGAACAGGAAAACAGCTTAGCCCTATTTATGGCTTATGGCAATATTCAAACTGGCCTGTCCACAATGGAGGAGAGTGGTGGACCCAACCTCCCCCACTTTAAAATCCCCCATGTTAGTGAGATTTTGCATGCCCGTCAGCTCGCTCGACAGGAACACCCATGTTCAACTAAATTCAAAATTTTTTTATATCTGTAAATTTATGTTTTTGTTTGCAAATTGTTTTACCATTATTTACCACTATATATTTATAATCCCTAAATCATCGTGTTATAGCTTGAAAATACATTCACGGCAGTAAAACTACATGAGAATATGGGAACATTTATTTCTAAGCAAAATTTATACACTCCACTGTTAAATTTCCCGCGATAATGAAAACGGGGCCCACGAAGTTCCCTCTCCTCACTTTTCGGTGAGCTGTGGACAGGCCAGTCAAAATATCATACCACTTTCAAAATAAAACTAGTATATATGTCAGTTTCTAAGATATATCCATTTTTTCTGACAGAATCTTCTGAAGCATTGCACAGCTCGTCTCGACCTATCAAGTTTCCGTATTATCGCTTTTACAGGCGCGTTAAAATGACAACTTTCAGCACGCTAGTGAAAAAAATAGTTAATTGGTTATGCTTGTAGGAAAAGAACGACATAGTAGAAAATTACATTTAAAACTAGACCCATTGGGGTGCTACGTAACAGCTAAATAAACCTTTTAGGGGTAGGTATCGTTTGACTCATTCACCCTATGTAAGAGATATCACTAATATCAGTGACCTAAAACCACATCCTAAAAATATAGCTCAAAATATCTAAAAAAACATTTTAGTGACATCATATAACATATATTATATAGTGTCTTCTCTGGGGAACCCTGGGTTCTGTGGCATCTCTGCGAGAAGCCACAAATGTACTCAATTCATTGTACACCCCAAACGTATTGCCATCCACTATAAACAGTGGAAGATGTATGTACTGATTAACAACTTTTCTGTGTCATGCTCCGGTGTAAGTTGTGTAGCTTGTAATCAGTTGGAAATGAGGCACAGCCAGAAAAGAGCCAAATTTTTAGCCCCATACGTTTGAAAAACAGTGGACATATATATATCCTACTGCATGGTGGATTTGACAGTATTGCTAGATTTTGACAATATAAAGAGATTTTAATAATACGCAAATTATCACAAACAAACAGTAACATACGTAGAGTAATATTAACGCTACAACCTGTATAGGCACCAATATACAGGATCTGAACTTTTAAGCGGACAAAAATGTACCTGTTGATGTATTCTACCAGCTCCCGTAATGGTGGCAAAAAACTTTATCGATATACTTTTCTCGTTCATTTATATTCGGTGCAGTCCTCGAAAAACTGAGCAACGACTTTCCAATCAAATGCTGACTCTGCAGTCGGACTGAGAAGAACCAAGCTACAAACAATATCGATTAACAAAACAAAATTTCGGATTCGTAATACTATAACTAACTGGCTTTGAAAGAGTGGCTGCACTAAACTTTTAAATGCTGCATCGCTTGTAAAAATATATACATAACACTGTGTGCATATTCTCGAATAGTTAAACAAAAAGAAGTTCCAAGGAAGACCTGGAAAGACGTCATTATATTTGCTGCGCTAATTGAAATCGAAATAATGGTAATTCAGCGAGTTGTACACGAAACGGTTATGAGTAGCCGGTTTTCACCACTCTAACAAACCCTACAGTCAAGGAGATAAATAAATGCAAAAAACGAACTTAAAGGTTTGTTTGTTAATGAACGTTACAACACTAGTTGTCATTTCCGTTAGTTCGGAAAACAGTGGTAAAAATTCTGTCACAAACATGACGACTTTCTTGTGCGATAACGCTCGTTTCTTAACGAAAGTTCTAACCTTCCTTTGCTATTCCGGTTATTTTTATGCAAATATTTTTGTTCGCGATTGTAGCAGGGTCCCCGCGGTATCTCGACAATTTTATTCCCTGTTTTCCCTGCAGCTCCTGTAAAAATTCAACTTGGACATATGAACACACAAAGGATATATATCGCCTAAAATCATATGTATAAGCTGAAAATTATAGCGTTTCAGACAATATATTAGTGTGAAAACTAAAACATTAAAATTATATTAGATTTAGTTATATATTGCAGAAGGCGCGACATTGTTGCAGCATGAAATCGGAGAAATGAGGGTCCTTGGTCTGAAATAAAAGAATAAAAATCACAAATTTCCAAAAGCTACCCATTTCCAAAAAATCCCAAAATTTTTCTCTGCAGACGTCAAAATTTTCCCTGTTTTCAATGCAAAAATCGATAATTTCCCTGTTTTCCATATTTTCCCTGTCGAGCGGGGACCCTGTTGTAGTAGCTTGTTACTTATTAGCTTATTGCTTATAGCTTATTGCCAAGGTTGTAATTTGTAAAGCTAACACTAATTTAGGGTTTTGTAGACCTATCTAAAACCAATTTTTAGACGATCCTGGTGAGTACATTAATTGCTCTTCAAAATACGTCCAATATAACTCAAATAGTTAAAGTGGTTGCGAAATGAAAGTGGTTACGTCAAAATTTTCCCTGTTTTCAATGCAAAAATCGATAATTTCCCTGTTTTCCATATTTTCCATGTCGAGCGGGGACCCTGTTGTAGTAGCTTGTTACTTATTAGCTTATTGCTTATAGCTTATTGCCAAGGTTGTAATTTGTAACGCTAACAGTAACTTAGGGTTTTGTAGACCTATCTAAAACCAATTTTTAGATGATCCTGGTGAGTACATTAATTGCTCTTCAAAATAAGTCCAATATAACTCAAATAGTTAAAGTGGTTGCGAGGGTATTGCAGCTCTTGTGCACTGTAGGTTACACTGATCCATTTAAAAGCCCATTCCGAGGAAACGCGCCACATACAAAACCTGAACGTTTCCCAATGAGGGGTGTCAGGTATTTAAGCTCCCCCAGGTATTTTTCTTCCCCCCCCAGTTCAGAACCACATGTATTTTTCTGCACGCATAAAAAGGCCAATTTTTCTCTGCAAGGCGAAAATATGCGAGTTTTCCTTATGGAATTAAAAAAACGCCTGAACTTTAGCCCTATAAGGCAAACACCACTATAATAATTGCCGTTAATCTATAGGGTTTCACTATATAGTTTGCGATATTATTGTACATAATTTACTGCAAATCGGTCATGTATTATATCTTCGCATTTTCAGTCTGACATGGGGGAAACCTAATTTCTCGCCGCCAGTTGCCCCACAATTCGACCTGGGGCCCAACTTCTTTTACCCCAACCCCCAAGGTCCTTTAGAGGTAGTTTGGGAAAGCCAGAAGACTATACTAATAACTGGCGATCTCACATGCAGTTCGTACGATATACGTAATTGTTTCGTCAGTTTGGGCAATGCTGATCCATGTAAAAATCAATTTTGACCCAACCCTGCAGCGTAAATAATGACAATGACAACATACTGACAAACTCGCCATTATAAAGGATAAATTGCTCTAGCAATTTACGGCTCACGTGGTGTGAAAAATGGAACTTTGTCGCTACATCTAGGCCTAGACGGTCCATCTTAAAACACTTTCCCTTTAAGGGAGCCCTCCACGAAAACATTACACAGATATACATGATTATGGGTTCTACAAAATGAGCACAGTTTATCTCAGATACACATAACGGTTGTCGAAAAACCATAAAAACCTAATTTTCGGGTTTTTTCACCACCCGACACAAGGCCTCTCGAAACAGGTTTTTGGGGATGTGAGAATCGGACTTCTCGTCAATAAAGGGCACAAATAGAGATTTGATACTTTCATATGATCACTCCGCACAGCCAATGTTAAATTATGCATGTTACTCTGTAAAAACCCAATAAGGGGCATTGTCAAATTTCATCACTGTGCGGCTAGTAAAAATTGAATCACTTCGCTCTCTTACACAATACAGTCAAACTTCAAATACATGGTTCCGACAGCACGCCGTAACACTATACATGATGCATAAGATACTTACTGTTCGTTTAAATTGGTCATGTTGGCTAGCAATTCTTCAGGCGTCAACGTCATAAAAAACATTCGCAGTGCCATTTCAACAGTCTCTGCATTACCCATCAGGTCAAGTCGGTACAGAAGTTCCTCGGACTTGCCGCTGCAAGATAAAAGCCATTTTGGAATCAATCGCTTTGACACGACCGTTCGTACCATTTCTAAACAGAATGTTTAGCAGCACTACTTTGAGACGTAATAATCTGTTTTTCTTTCTTATGTATACGTCAGGGGAATAACCGGAACCGAAATTTACTGGAACCGTCCATTTAAACCGGATCCGGAACCTGGTCCTAGAATTTATATATAGTAAAACAGATCAAGAAATAAATTAAGGTAAAGTCGATTTAAAATGCATTAAAAATAACTTTTACATAAAACTTAGTGTATTGTGATGGCATTATTGCCGTTCTGAAACATTGAAAAGACTGAGGAAGTTAATAATGTTTGTATATCGATCAATATGTGGTTTCATTTGATACCCAGAGCAAAACATGCCTTTCACTATACAGCCTTGTGTATACTGCGTCAAATTGAATGTGCTTACAACCGAGGGATCGTAGAATAAACACTTTCGCTCTGTCCCCACTCGCCTCCCTTTACTACACATACGGTTGTTACATGTTGTTCTGTGGGAAACTTGTAATTATTGGTTTTATACGTATCCAACAAAAATTTATAGATAGAAAGTAATTTTCTGATCAGTGGTAAAAGACACTGTTTAGGCTAGCGTTGGACAAACAGTTCCCGTCAGTTAGATGATAATGACGATAACTTTCTAATCAGAATGCTATAAATGAGACAAACAGTGATACTACTCACACAGTTTCAATAAATGCAGTTCATTGCCAAGAAAGCAGTTTCTAGCTACGTTGTAAATAACGTTACTTTACTTCAATTTCGCCTGATTTGCAAAGCTTACAAGCGCACTGACTGGTGCTTGACGCAATTTATATTAGCCAAGCATACGCTAAGTACTTCTACGTAAGCCACACTCTGTTACCCAGTTGAACTGATTTCATTCAACCGTAACCCGGAGACTTCTGAAAGTGTGAAATAGCTGCTACAAGCATTGACTGGTTTTGATTTGTTAACAAACTTTTGCAGGTTATGAAAAATTCCTACTGAAATTATATGCCCTACTAATGTTTCACACGGCAAATTGTTTAGTTAATCTGTTCTTTTGCTTGGTTGTATTGGAGCTTGATCATTGTATATTATATATTACATGTTTGCATCAGAGATGAAGCAAAATGTGGAAAATTTCAAACAAATTTTTAAACAGGAATTCCGGTTCCGGTATGGTTTTTGCTCTTTGCCGGAACCGCAACCGGAGCACGATTTTCGCCGGAACCAGAACCGGGAATTTCGGTTATTCCCTGGAATACGTGCTTAAAATATTGCAAATCACAAATGATATATATCTGATATAACAAGCGTTTATTTCCAAACAAGATATCCCAGAAAAGGTAAACTTGTATCAAAAATTATGGAACGAAACCCTATATATTAGATGTCCAAAAAGGGGTTGAGGGCCTGGTGTAGAATCTAAAAATTTTGAGAACTTATTTCAACCAATTTTTCCAAATTTCTCCCATTTTCCTATATATATTGCTCCATAATTTGCATATATGATATGTTGAAAATGAAGCAAATATGTTGAAAACTTTTAACCGAATTCCGATTCTTGTAGTTTTTGCTTTTTGCCGCAACTCGTACAGGAACACGACATTCACCGGAAACGGAATTCATGTTACTCCTTGCCAGTAATCTGAGGCCAATTAAAGTACCTGATAAATAAAATAAAAATAAAAGCAGCTATATATACACAGTCTCGGTAGTGCCGACTAATAGATCCTCCGCTTTAGATATGAAGGAAGTAATGTGAAAGCCAACCATCTATAAAGCTCGTGGCTTCTCTCCTAGTAGTAATTATTTAAAATGTTGTAATGTCAAAATATGCGAATTATTCAAGAAACCTCGTATGATACGTATGGTATTTGGATATCCGAAAATTTTTCCCATAACCAAATGAAATATTAAGAAGTCAAGTTTGAAAAGTTTAAAATACACAATGCTATCAGCAATCGCGAAGCTAAAACATAAGGAACAGTGGTGTTCATAGGGTAAGGCACCCCAAGTCATATACCCACCCTCCCCTCCCCCGCACAATTATGAGCAAAAAGTAATATTTAAAGAAAAGTAGGAAAATTGCCGCCCTCCGCTGGGACCATCTACCCACCAATGCCGACGGGTCTTGGACCCATATGATATTGACCCATTCTAGTCCTCTGCGTACAACTAAACTTATGATCGTTGTTCGAAGATGGCCCCTCCGACAAAAAATTGTAACAAAATTTATCCCACGTTGAAAGGCTTCCAATATTTGATGTGATGCCTCTGGCAAGTTATATGTAACCTAAAATTTTCCCAATGCGTATCACTTTTGTGAGATTGTGAACATGAAATCATTTTAGCAGAGGAGACGCAAAAGCTATTATCGAGCACGTGAAATTCTGTTCGTAATTATGCGTCTAATAAATATTTGTCAAAAGTCAATAAATTTAATCACTAAGCTCGCTTTGTTGCAGTTATCGCTTACACTTTAACCAACCACTAGTGTGGCTCCTAGCACGATTACCTCCGTCAGCTCAAGATAGTCCCGGGGTTGCTTAGGAAAAGCCAAAATCTGCTGCAAAGATGAGATGAGCTGGGGGTATTTTGGTTGATCCCAAAACTTTAAATATCGTTCCAACCTAACAAACAAAAAACCTCTCGAACGAGGCTGACATGGGAAGCATTATGCAATTGCGTCGTAATACAAGGTAATTTTAGCACATGCTATATTTTTCAATATCATATACATATATGTTTAACTATGCAAGTTAATTCTATAAAAGATCTATAAAAATAGCAAATGTCTGGAGACAACAACCTGCTTGGTCACGAAGGCCGTCCTGCAACAACTTGATCCGCTGTGCAATAGTCAAGACTTTAAAGGACACTTTTTCGGCCAAGGTCACATATGCGATTCGTCGAACGAACTGGTTGACGTCACGGGTCCGGCCCAAGATAGCTGGAAGCGTTATTTTCGACAACGCAATACGGTCGATGACTGCGCTGCGAACCTCAGGACTCGGATCGCGTGAAATCAAGAAAAGGTACACTGAAAAAATTATATACTCGCAAAACCACAAATGCAACATTTTGAATTACAACAAGATTTCTCTGGCCTGTCCACAGCCCTCCGAAAAGTGGGGGGAACTTCGGGGGGGCCCCATGTTCATTCTCGGGGAAAATTTCAAAGTGGGGGGGATAAATTTTGCTTAAAAATACAAAATATTTTCATATTTTCATGCATTTTTACTACTATGAACGTACTTTCAAGCTAAAAAACAATATTTTAGCATTATATATAGTGGTATATAATTAATGTTTAAAAACAATTTGCAAACAAAAAACATAAATTTTCAGACATAAAAAATTTTTGGACTTAGTTGAACATGGGGGGTTTCGGCCGAGTGGGGGGGACGGACATGGGGGGAATGGAAAGTGGGGGGTCCCCCTACCCCATCACTGTGGACAGGCCCGTTTCTAAAATTACTTATTAAAATATGAGTTAACGTTTCGAATGTCTGATATATATGTAGAATGTTCTCTGTTCAGTTTTAGCTTTGCTTTTTGCTATATTCAACTGGCCTGTCCACATATATACCATAATTTCATTTTTCATACAGTAAGAAAATAACAGAAACATCTCTATCCTTGCTAACATTAGCTGAAAAACACAAAGCAAAGAAATATTTAAGCTGTCATTAAAACATTATTTGGTAGCCATGTAATTTTAGAATTCGCCACCTTGGCGATGAGTCGCTATTACTTTACTATTACTCGCTACTGGAAAAACTACGAGGTATGCATTCAGTGCTTCTTTTAAACCATACCGGCATGAGTGGCGTCTTTCAACAAACTCGCACTCACCTTGCACGACACTATCATGTCGATCAAGTGGGTCCTGCAAACAAGACAATGCATTGACAGCGTGAATGCGAACACGTGGGACTTTGTCGCGACAGCGATCAATAAGAGGCCGAAGAATGTCGGTAAACAGATGATCGCTAAGTTCAGCCTCCTCTGGCATTGTCTGAAGAATTTTTGTGAGTAGCTGACAGCTACGCAACCCGAGCCGCTTTATCTTGTGAAGTTGACGTCTTAAAGTAATAACATAATTGTGCTTTAAATGCTAAAATCCACGAAGTATACTTCCGACATAGCAAATACAATAAACAGCAATTCACAGGATGTGGTACCTATGACAAAGCCAAAGAACATTTCGAAAACTTAATAAATTAAAAATGTATATATGTTACAGGAGTTAAAAATAAAAATTCCAAAACCTCTCTAAAATGAAAATGCTTTTTAGTCAAAACAATGCCCTTTGTTATTTTGTTCACCAAAATATTGAAAACAAGCAAAACGCCGAAGCCCTTACGGCAAACCATGATTTTCATTCAGACGATGTTCGTTGTACCACTTTATAAATGAGTTCTATTTGCAAAGCGCTGTTAAAAAATGAAGAGTATATGAGAACTGTAAATAAAATAATAAATACCTATGAAAAGAATTATTATCACTGGAACTAGAATATGATGAACCACTTTCGGCCCATGTTACCAAAACGTTACCGATTGGCGATGAAACATTACCGTATATATAAATTTGGATTATATGTACATCTAAAACAAAACTTTTTGTTCATAATGATATATCTTCGGTAATGTGCTGAGATCTCAGTTTTAAACAATCTTCTACCCAAATAGTCCAAGATACCATTTCTAGCATGTTAAATATTTTGCTACATTGCTCCTACTAAAATAAAAAAAATTAAGGTTTTAACCGAAACTTCTCTTGAGTTTTTGTGTTACTGCAATGCTGCTTTGTTTATCTATACTATAACTCCATACACCAGTGCAAAAAGTTTTGTTATATACTCATTTTAGGGGTTGGCGAATCCCTTTTATTTACAAGGTTGAAAAATTCCCTTTTAAAATTTCGAAAAAGGAACCCTAAAACTGTATGGCTTTCCCACGGAGGGGTCCGAGCGAATTTCGGCTTCCCTTTAGGCCCCAGGTATTTATTGGTTTCCTTAGTTCAGCCCCCAGGTATTTTTCTTCATGTCTAAAACATAAGCAATTTTTTCAGTGCCGGGCAAAAAATATATATAGAGTGTAACTATGACTCTACCAAGCGCGGGTAAACGGCGGGAGTAACTATGACTCTCTTAAGGTAGCCAAATGCCTCGTTATCGTATTAGTGACGCGCATGAATGGATTAACGAGATTCCTACTGTCCCTGATCTACTATCTAGCGAAACCACAGCGGTGGGAACGGGCACCGGGAAGTCGGCGGGGAAAGAAGACCCTGTTGAAGGCTTGACTCTAGCCTATATATATATACAGTGTTGTCATGTGACTTCAAAACCATCTTAAATTTTGTCCTGCGGGGCTAAGTCCTAATGGTAAAATAATGAGAGGTTGAATAATTGTATTAACCATCCGCTCAGGCCAAAAGTGGCCCATTGCAAAACCCTGCAGTGTTCTTTAATTTTCCAAAAAAGTTCTCTACGGAAACCTGAGTTTTGTTTCGGTTAAAAATCAGGGGTATATGTATAGAGCAATACACCTTTACCAAAGAATTTCGTCTTTAAATCAACAAATTTGCTCATTTTGATAATAAGAAGTGATGAAGTGCCAACTTCATTTGGACACGATCCAGGAACCGTTTTGCAACAAGTTAATGACATTTTAACATTTATTAGTAAAGAATGTCCTGTTGCTAAACTATTGCATCATACGCTATTTATTTAATTTGCACACATAGTATGATAATGCCGCATTGATTCTAAGCACAAATATTTTACGTTTGGAGACAAGACATGCCAGTCTTCCCAACTTTATCCCGTTCGTCTCACACCACTGCTTAATGCAATAAACACTGCTAAAACTAATCCCTACTGTAGGCTGACATCCAATGAATTTTGTGAATATCACCACGTTTAGCAAGGTCATCGGCGATTTCCTTACCTGTAAAATCACTACCTATATCCGGGAATTCATGCTAACGTTATATACTTGATTATATGTAAATAACTTCTATTAGCAACAGCTTGCATTGATAATGCGGAGTAACGTTAACCCACGCCCATCAACAATCCTATTTTGCTATTTCGGTTAAAAATTTGTTACCGAACGTTTTTTGGTAAACCGTAATCCGGCGCAAAACTGTTCGCGAACACATAGATCTGCGATAGTAATCCGGCAAATTTGTGTTCGTGAAAATTCAACGAAAATTACCGAATTTTTTGCGAACAGCAATCTGCTGGATTTGGATTCGCTGCAAGCTAAAATAAAAGACCGATTATTTCGTGACGTTACAATTTCATTAATGTTGTTTGCGAACAGTGACAAGTGGAAATCAAATTCTCATAGGCATTAGATAGCAGATTTCGAGCAAATTCAAAATCGTCGAAATTTTGTTCGAGCATATAGTCTAATTTTTGGTACTTGTTTTTGATTATGCCAACTTTCTGTTAACGAAAAACCGATGAAATTTCCGCATTTGTTTTGTAACAACGGTTTGCGATTCGCCTATCGGCTATTACAAAATAGGATAGTCGACTGGCGCAGGTTAAGTTTCTGCGTCCATGACCATATCACTTTAATTGAAAACTGCGAGCTAAAACCGATGAACTTTACCTTCAGTCAATCAGTTCCGCAATCGTCTGCACTATTATTGCATATTCACTGTGAACTCCTTATGGTATTTTCGCGTTATTCAGTCATCCCAGTTTCAACCTCGGAGAAAACTAAACTTCCAAGTTAAATTCACCAAGTAATTTTGAAGGCAGTTTAGGAAATACCACATAAGTTTATTACTTTAAAATAAGGCTTAAAAACATATATGTTTCTGAAACAAAGCAGCGGAGTTTCCACTGAAAAGCACAGGGCCAATGTAGAATTTTTGTCGATCACTTTCATAATTCATTTTTTCGAATTGGCGGATTTTGACAATTTTTTTATTCGATAGCCAAAAGTGACGGCGATGTGCCCATTAATTGAGCGCGATCAGCTTCGACACCATCTTCCGGGTCAAATATGGCTTTCACTTTCGTGTGGGTGTTCTCCATTTGCTGAAAATTGTGCCAGGGGGCATGAATCAGAAGGCCCCTGGTTCCGAACGGAGGGGGCGCCCCGATTTTGTCTCCCCCAAAAAAGGTAAAAAAAATCGTATCAGAAACATTACAAAACGCTTTTGATGTAAGAGAAGCAATTTCTTCAAAGTAAATGTAAATTTTGCAAAATTTTTTGCGTCAGAAGGAATTTTAGTATAAATTTTGATAAAAAATTTTATGTACTTTACGCGTATTTTTTACCATTCGAAGAAAATATTTTGTCAAAAACCGAGAGCCTGCTGCCAAAGGCACTTGGAAAGACGGGCCCCACCTCAAATTGGAAAGCTTGGAGTGTTTGACGGAAAAAAGAAGTGTGATGACTAATTTTTGAAATCGGCGGTTGTCGGTATCTCAGGAACCGGTTAAAGGATGAGGTCATGTTTGAGATCGTTTGACTTCTTTCCTCGAGTGGTACCAAAATCACATATCGAAACCTCTTAATATGAGTAACTAGGGATTTCTAAAGTTTCATTCAGAGCAACAGACTACATACATCCTGTGTTCTTGGGATCGCCGTTGGAGCGAGAGATTAATGACCTCTCTCCCCCAGCAGCCACGTCTTAATTTTTCCATCTCGCAGATGTACTGTCTTTTTAAATTTTTTCAACTGTGCTTAACCAGAAAAACTACAGACTTGTAAGGTTAGGCTACAAGCACTTGTGTTTATTTCAACGACTGGATTACAATTCTCGTTTTGCCGTAAACATCACAGCGTTTCCTTTGTTTTTGATATTTTAGCGAGTGAAACAACTAACAATGGGCGTGAGAGAATATTGATTTCCACTTGTGGCGGTTGTTGTATTCGTATAGAGAAACCATGCAAACAACACACAGTAACGCTACAAACAAGAAGCAGCTTCATCGTCGCTATCAATAAGATAATCAAAAGCAGCAGCCAAGGCTTTTGCCTGGGCGAATGCCAAATGACACAAATAGTCGTATCCACTTATATTCAGATTCCAATACACTAAGACTCTAAACCAGCGTGAGCGTTAACAAAGCTTTAGATCGCCACATGTAGGAAATATCGAATGTGTATTAGCTACAAACTGCCTAGTCACGTTTCATGGTGTACTTTCTCACTGTAGTATCCGAGGCGACGGAATTCCTTGTTGACGACTTG
The DNA here is from genome assembly GCA_030248225.1 of Trileptium ribeirensis. Lineage (NCBI taxonomy): Eukaryota > Metazoa > Nematoda > Enoplea > Enoplida > Thoracostomopsidae > Trileptium > Trileptium ribeirensis. The sequence continues at coordinate 46,223 of JASANE010023157.1, forward strand.
CCATGCGCCGAAAAAAAGAAAACCAAAGCGGAATGCCGATTTCACTAAACACCCCAAAAACACTACTTCAAATCAGGGAATAACCGGAATCGTCCATTTAAACCGGATCCGGAACTTAGGCTTCGAAATTTATATATAGTAAAACAGATGAAGAAAGAAACCAAGGTATAGTGGATTTAAAATGCATTAAAAATAACTTTTACATTAAACTTAACCTATTGCGGTGGTATTATTGCCTTTCTGAAATTTCAAAGACACTGAGGAAGCTAATGATGTTTATGTTTCGATCAAATATGTCGGGTTTTGGACATTCAGAGCAAAAAATGTCTTCCACAATACACCCTTGCGTACACTGCGTAAAATTGAATGTGCTTACAACCCATGGATAGTAAATTAAACACTTTCGCTCTGTCTCCATTCGACTCCCTTTACTACACATACGTTTGTTACATGTTCTTCTGTAGGAAACTTGAAACTATTGATTTATATGATTCTAAGAGAAAATGATAGATAGAAGGTAATATTCTGATCAGTGGTCAGGGACACTGTTTAGGCTAGTACCCGTAAGTTTTGGACAAACAATGCCCCGTAAGTTAGATGATAACTTTCTGATCAGAATGCTATAAATGAGACACAGTGCGATGCTGCTCGCACAGTTTCAATAAATACAGTTCATTGCCAAGAAACCAGTTTCTAGCTGCGTTGCAGATAACGTTAGTTTACTTTCAATTTAGACTGATTTTCCAAGTCTACAAGCGCACTAGCGGGTGCCTGACGCAATTTATGTTAGCCAAGCATACTTTGAGTACTTCTGCATAAGCCATAATCTGTTCCCGAGTTGGACTGGTTTAATTCAAACGCATCCCACAGACTTGTAGGATGTGTAAAATAGCTGCTACAAGCATCGACCTGGCTTTGATTTAACAAATTCCTGCAGGTTATTATGAGAATTATTTCTCTCGTTCATTTATGTACATGCAAAATGATAAATGCAGATGTCTCCTTTTTGTTTTAGATTAAGGCTCCGGTTTTGGAGTTTGGGGTTCCTCCATCCAAAATCAGAAAAATTGCTCGGACGTTCTTGGCGACTAAAAAGTTTCGCTTGGGGATTTTCTGGCATGGGAAACGCATTAACTTTGCTGGTGTTACTCTACGACCCATGGATACGGGGCTATGGCGCTTCTTGGTTCTGGTTCCAAGGTCAAAATGGTGTTTTTACTTCATTTTAGTGCCGTTGACGGAAGCATGGTTATTTTTATCATAACCTTTGAATTTTTTTGTCTGGTTGGTTTTATTTCATAGTAAAATGATAGACGCCGATGTTTCTTTGTTGTTCTTTTGCGATTAAGGCGAATATCGCTGCCAACCTAATGCTTCATCATCGGGTGCATTTCGACAAAATTTTTTGTTCGATTGCAAAAGTGTTGGCCATGTGTCCTTTAGTTGAACGCGAACATTTTCCGAGTAAAATTGCAAAAACATTTTTTAATGGTTCTTTGCCAAGGTTGGCCATACGGATGTCTTTTTTAAGCACATATCTAGCGACACTGGCTTCGCGTCGAAAAGAGGAAAGGACTAAGCCATACAGGATCACCCATCGAGGTCTACAATTTTTGGTGGGACCACTCCCTGGTTCGATATGGGCCCTCTACCGAAAATATAGACATTTCAGATTTCGCCATTGCGTGTTTTTACCTTCCAAGGAATCTGTTTTAGTTTATCAAGCACGTTGAATACGATAATTTTGTTATCTGTGTTATGTGTCCAATTTAACTGTATTGTACTTTTTTCATGGAGTTTTATAGGTCTTGCGAACCCGATTTGCAAAATTTTGTCCGTTTTCGTTTGTTGGGTTATATACTGCATGCAGGGCATCCCGAATATATGTATATATCAGGGAATAACCGGAACCGTCCATTTAAACCGGATTCGGAACCGGAACCTTAACTTGGTCTTCGAAATTTATATATAGTAAAACAGATGATGGAAGTAATGAAGGTATAGTGGATTTCAAATGCATTAAAAATAACTTTTACATTAAACTTAATGTATTGCGATGGTATTATTGCCTTTCTGAAACTTTAAAGAGACTGAGGAAGCTAATAATGTTTATTTATCGATCAAATATGTCGATTTTTGGACACCCAGACCAAAAAATGCCTTCCACTATACACCGTTGCGTATATTGCGTCAAATCGAATATGCTTACAAAGCTTGGAGCGTAGAATACACACTTGCGCTCTGTCTCCAGTCG
>JASANE010023158.1:0-68402 GCA_030248225.1 Trileptium ribeirensis
TAAAATTACATATTTGCGCCATTTTGTATCCCTAAATTAGTAATTTTACCATTTGTGTACCCCTAAAATTACACATTTTTACTATTTTGTGTCCCTAAATTTCACTAAAGTACCCCTATATTGCAAGTATTTTGTACCCCTAAAATAGCCTTTTTGTACCCCTAAAACGTACCCCTAAGTACCCCTAATAGTGTAACCATAGCCCTATCCTAACTACCTTAGCGGTACTAAAAGCAACACTTCACCGCAACAAACAATAAATTTGAAATTTGACCTTCTACCGTTAGGCAACGTCATTTTCTTCGCTATTTCCGCATTGCCTGGGTGAGTTTAAGCCAATAAGTTGACTAAACAGTGAGTTAAAACCAAAAACATATACTACATACACATATAAACAACTAGCTACAAACATGGTAAACTTGATATTTCTCACAACCACACTGTGTATATATGATATACATACATTATATTTGTTTATCACATACCGTGCCGTTTGTATGGTGCATAAGTATAAAGTATAGGAAGGGATTTTGTAGGTATGGACGCTTATATATACACAAACAGTAGGCGTGTAGCATATAGGAGTTATACATACATGTATGTATGTGTGCATTATATGTTATAAATCTATATAATATACACATACACATATTTATATCATTATGTACATAGCTAACATACCTATGATGACTAATCATGGCTCCCCGCTTCGATTTCGTAATCACACAAAATTTGTATGGAAACCCCCACCGGTGGGGGGGGCAAAACCGGGGTTTTTCATCTACTCATGTGTTCAACGTTCAAGCCGCCCTCATAATTTAACCATACATGATTATGGTCCGAGGTCCCAAGGGTATAGGTAAGTCCCAACGGACGGCTTTCGGCGTTCGGAAAGGGGCGAAAAGCGCCACAAGGAGGTTCAAGTGACCTGTCAGGGGGAACCGGACCCTCGATGGGGGTCCTGACCTTAGGGTGTAACCCTCCTTTCTAGCATGTATGCATAATTTAAGTCATTGATGATATAAGATAATCATAAACGTGTTTGAAATTGCAAAATTGTTTGCAATTTACAGCGGGTAAACCAAGTTGTCGCGTCCGGCTTTTTCATTTAAGATAATTTGTTTTCGGGAAAATTATTAAAACGACACGAGAAATTACTGAAATCCACACGAGAAAATATTTCTATTTGAGCGATCTAATTTATTAAAACTACGCGAGAAATTGCAACATCGTTAGATAATCTCTGTCGTTCTCATCCACTGTTCTCTGTTGCATATCGTCGAAATTTCATCAAGTTTCTCATGTCAAATTGATAATAAATAACAAACTGAGTCAGACTCACTCGTTATTTTGACGGTTCAATTGTTTGCGTTTTACTTTACTAAATTTCGCTATGCCCAAGAACATCGAATGGGTATTGGCTCAAGATTTTGCAACGATGGCACAAGCTGAGGCTTACATCAGCGAGCTGGTGGACAAACCTGGGCGATCTTGCTTGCTTCAGATAGATGGAATTTACAAATTGAACTGGGAACAGTACCCAATTCTCGTTACGGGAACGTCGGACTTGAACAATCATTTCTATGCAAGTGGATTGTCTTTGGTCTGCAATGATGAAAGTAGACAATCATTCTGTATGTTATTCGACGCCATACGGAGACCGATTTAGATTATCTTCAGGCATCGCCGTACAAACAAGTATTTGACGTTGGAAAAAAACTGTTCCTGGCAAAGGTTTCCGCAATATCTTTGAAATTCGCAGATTATTTCAATAAGACGTGGCTCAATACCGACTTATGCAATTGGTTTGAGGGTAGCAGTGTCCTTAGCCCATCCACCAACAACGTCTTAGAACGTTTTAACCGAATAATTAAAGACAATTTCACGTTCCACAAACGATCTAGATTGAACGAATTTTTATCGATTATGGAAAATATAATTTCGTCCGAAAGCTGTAAATCACTGGAATTCACGACGCAGCCTACGGCGAACCTAGCACTTGAAACGAAAAGCTTTCAGTGGACCCAGTCGAATCCGGTTATCCATAAGTTTGTCATTCCCAACGACGATATATCCTATACCATTAAAGCAAGCAACTGCGACATGGACATTGAACGATTCAGGGTATTGCATGAAAATCCTGGATACATTCAATCATTTGAAGAGTTTAAATCATATATTGATTCTTGGCATGTAGTTCACAATCGCTTCGGATTCTTCGTTTGCGATTGTCGCCAAGGCCTGAAACAGAAAATATACAAACACTCGCTTGGGATTAAAATTCTGCACCACAGATACGATGTCAGCGACCACGCCAAATCCGTCCCTATTGGGCAGCGCCGAGGTCGTGGACGCCCGAAGAAACTCGGCTCGGCCTACGAAAGACTATAGTCAATAATCACAAATTTGTAAGTTCTTTAACCAGTTTCTCGTGTGGTTTTAATCACTGTTTCCAAATATTATCATAAATTTCTCGTGTGGTTTTAATCAAATTTCTCGTGTGGTATTAATAAGTTACCTTGTTTTCGATTAGTGAAGATTATAAAATATTAAATTTGACAATTTCTTACAAGTCAAACTCTCAAACAGTAAATGTGCCAAGCACGTAAATCTTTTATTTTATTTGTTTGTGGTTAACAGTTGAATTAAACGAGTGTACTTTGTAGTTTAACGAGTTTGCCAGATATAGTTGCTGATAACTTCGTCAGTATCATATTCTTCTGACATTTAAGCATGTCCGTGCACTTATCATCATTAGAAATTGTATCAATGGATTTACTGTTCTTGAATAGATTTGCTTGATGTCATTCAACAAGTCGATTCAACAAGAGTTTGTTGTAATGCATCATTTATCTTAAGATGTATGCGGCCGGGCAGGATTTTGTCACAGTCTGCCGCGGCTCCAAAGCCATGCTTAGCTAGCCGCGATTAGCCGGTGTGTCATTTTTTGGGCCGAGCAAGGCCCTGCAAATATGCTAAAAGTAGAGCGATAATGATAAATTATCACAAGCGCCAGAATTGGCTCCAAAGGTGACGACAATGGAACACCAAAATAGAAATTGGTGATACATATGGTCATACATTCGTAAAACATCCTTGCAGTTACAATAGCGTAATTTTTATGTATGAAAAAGCGTGTTTTCCATAACTACTAGGTTGGTTTGTAAAAGGCGCTCAAACAAAATTATGAAAATAGCTATATTTATGTATTTATTTTACCTGCATTTATGTGTCTTATTTTAATTACTACCAATCCTGCCTTTTTTGGTCCTAGATCTAAATATTTTCCTGTAACACAATCTGCTAAACAATGCAATAAATATTTTTTGCAGTTTTCCGTCCGGCTATCAAACCCTGAGACATAGCCACTCCCGGCTTGCGCAAACATGCTAGCATAGGTTAGCTATTTATTTTATTTATGAAGAGCCGGATGTGGCTGTGCGTTTTTGTCAATAGCGGGAATTGGCTCTGTAACAGAATCCGGTCCTAGGGCACAGATCTTAACGTAAATGATGCATAAATTTTTGCAGCAAAGCAGGTCAAGTTAATACCGCTGTAGTTGCTTGCCTTTCTTAGGTCGCCCTTTTCCTGTAGAAATATATGCAAATTCTAGTCTAGGAACATGGTATTTCTCCATACAAAGCTCTATTACAGAGTTGTACAAATTCTGTATAGGAGACTTCGCTCTTCGATACTACGCCCAAAATTTGTTCAGGACCAATTGATTTATTCTTACCGATGTATTTTATGCATTTCTGCAGTTTCGTGACTGAGTTATCCTCCCATCATATTAAGTGGAATATCACTGTAAAATTTTATTGTAATTGGTATAGCAATGATGTTATATGTTTGTCCAACTAATGTACTGAGGCGTTATTTCAATTCCTCTACTCTTCCGCTGATGCTTTCTGCATTATACTGTTTTGGTGCTTCTATCAGTAATTTGATTAACCACGTGGCATGCTTTTCCACCGTTATGTTCAAAATGCGCTTCGGTAATTTTGTCAATTTTTGCATCATTGAATTGTCTCTGTTGTTTTAAATAAAGTTCCTTAACTGTTCTTTCGCTTCACTCAATTTTCTGTCATTATTCTCACTTGAGTATTCCAGAAATAATCTTTACATTTCTCCTATTTGTTCACGGTTAAGGATTACAGACCCGCCCTCTCAAAACGCTTGTTGTTGTTGCCTTTTGGGCATTATTGGTATGCATTTTTCCGCCGATTGTTTATTTTGTTGTGCCAGATTTTCATAGATGCTTTCAATTGACTCATTGTCCACAAGTGTTTTAAATCTGATCCGGACTTAAACAACATATTCCTGCTTGATCACTGTATCTGTTAAGCGTTGCCCAGTTATGTCTGATCATGTTTATTGGTCCCTCTAAAACTAAGTCTGAGTTTGGCTGTGACAATTCTGTGGTCGGAAGTGATTCTATCAAAGGTGTTGTTGGCCTCCCCATTGTGTAGGCAGTTCTTTTTTACTGATCAGAATGTAGTCTAGTTCATTTGGATAAGTAAATGTCCACTTTTTGCCTATCTTCTTCTGATATATAAACGATTGTACACATCAGTGCACATTCGTTGATGAAGTCATGTAAATGGTGTATGGTTCCATAGTTTCTTCATTATGGGCTTTCTCAACCAGGTTTTTACCACTTTCCGCATTCATGTCTCCACCAATTATCTTTATGTCATGCTTTGGGATTCTTTTCACTTCTCGGGTAGGTTTTTGGTAGAAGTCCTCAGCGTTCTTATCATCGCAGCTGTTTGCCGAGCTTTAGCACGATGTGACTGCAGTTCTTGGATTTCCAATGAATGTGGTTGCAATAAACACGTTTATTGATGGCTTCCGTTTTTGTTACAGAGGAGAAAACTTTGGGGCTGAGTGCTAATTTGACCCCTCCAACTTTAGCTCAAATTTTCTTTTTGGTTGCTGTGCTAGTTACAATGGTCCAATTACTGCCAATATGGTGATATATGACCTGCTCATAAGTGTCATGATTGATTCGATAGTTTTGAATGCAGATAAGAAGACAACTCTGTATCCGCTGCTGCCACCAATTGATTTCTCTTATCAATGGATTAATAGCTCTGGTGTTTAATGAGGTAAACAAGATATCAGTCTGACAGTTATAAAAAGGATTTTGTAGTCAGTAGTACTTTTTCGATTCCATCCTGATTACTAGCTTAAGGACATTCCGCTTGGTTGACTTCAAGACGAGATATGCGGGATGAGTTTATGTTCTGAAGATTTGGAATGCTTAAATTTCAGGTGCTGGTAACCCCAGTCGCCGAAACTCTCACTAGATCGCAGTGCAAGAGCCACAGGTTTAGGTTACTGGTTGACCAACTGTTCTTCCAGGTCACCCTTGGTAAAGTCTAACTCTTCAGCAGGCCTCGGAACACCTTTATTGCTGCTGCCCTAAACTAGTGTTTATGATCAGGTTATTCTTCTCTTAGGAAGGTTACCTGAAGGGACTGTGAGTTCTTTCTGCCCCGATTTGAAATCAGAGTATCTTTCTCTTAGACGTGCCCAGACTAGAGTAGAATGCTCACCTAGTGCAGCCTCTTGTAAGATGGTCATTTTACTTTGACAGAGGCAATGATGCCATTTCTCCTGTGAGGCGAGGAGCCTGTAAGCTTTACTGTTCCACAACCGACTCAGCTTACACGAGCAAGACACATATAGAAAAAATGCTTCTGTAAACGGACACTTCGCGAACACGGTCGGTAATATTTTACGGTGTTTGACCAATGTATTTTGTTACGGATGATAATTTCCGAGATTTGAGCAGGTGAACCCTGATTTCCAACGGGTCGGGTGAGACCGAAATTTTTCACCTCTAGCCAAAGGTCGAATAAGTTCATCCTAAGTACACAGTTCATTAAAACATTCGGTTCGCTTTAAGGATATTTTATCGCAGATTTGACGTTTGTTTCTATATCTTTATATCGCCAGTATTTTGTTTAACGAGCTTGCCGATATACTATTGCAAACGTGCCGAGCCGGGCTAGGTTGAAATTTTGCACTTTCGGGGCTGGCCGGGCTTGATTTTTGCTGGGCCGAGCAAAGCCAAAATGTTGCCGATGGGCCTCGATTTCCAACGGACCGGGCTGAACAGAAAAACTTCGACATCTTCTCGCCACTAGTCTCTGTTGACGGTCAGTTGTGACTTCAAAGTATTTTGTACGCCTCTTTAACGCGTTTATTTTAGAATGTATTAATCAGGTTTCATCATTTTAATGAAATCATATACCATATATTGACAAAGAATGTAACAAAATGTTCTTGATATGCCAACGGAGCATCTAATTTTTAAAATTACCGTTGTTGAAAATTTAAGATCAGATTTCGCAAAATATTTTAAACAATATGAACATTGTGATTGCAGGACACATTCATTTGCTTATAATATACGTTAAGTCAAACGATATTTGAATGTTCTATGAGGATTTGTAGTTTGTGTACCGTATTCTGTTGCGTTTAGATCATCTATGCTCATAGGGGTTAGGCTGAATGGGTATTTGATAGTATTTCCCAGCCCAAAATTAGCCAATTGTGAAGGTACATCGGGAACTTTGGTATATTTGGATACAGATTGACGAGCTGTCAGGAAATATTCATTTCGTCCAGTTTTATTGCATTTTTTCGCTTTTTGCTTTCACAATGAAAAGCTTGGTACCTCCTTGGTAGTCCTCTTGGTACCATAAATTTTTTTGGAAAAATTTTCTCGGTGAATGGATAATGTTCTATACCATTAAACCACATTGACGATCTAAAATGGAGCTATGGTAAAAATCACCGCAATCGGTTCATGGGTTAAGGATGTATTACTATGTATATGAAATCATAAGCCTAAGGCCCATACATGCTGACGCTCCAAGGTACCAAGGGGTTGCAGGGGTCGGCGGGGCGAAGTTGCCTTAGGTATACATGCCCAGCTTCGGCATGTATACCTAAGGCCAAGCCTATGCCTCAGTCGTTAACGGGCGAACCGGTCGCGCTGACTTTACCACCGCTCGAATCACCCATTCGTCAATGCGGTTCAAATGGTATATAGATATATATTTATCGAGAAAAACTTTTTTCAGTAAATTTTGGGTACCAAGAGAACCAGAAAAATCGGAAATAATGTTTTGTCATAGAACTGAAAGAAATTAATATTATCTGGCTCAACTCATAGAGCTGAGTCGAATGATGCCAATATGTCCGAAGCATAATCAAAATTGACTAATTTCGGGGTTTGGGGGATTCAAGGAAAGGCCCGGGAGGCCCCCCCCTGGAATGGCGTTTAATAGGGGCCGGCGGCACCGCACTCTACCCCCAAAGATGAAGTGTTTCAATCCTTACCGACATCGATTCAACTACGCGATGCTAAGTTATGCTAGTCACCAAAATCATCACAATTAAATGCTGTAAGGTGCAATTGCTAATCCAATAAAATTGTTTTAATATTAGGTTTTTGACTTATCACATATTTCGATAATATTAAAATTTATTTTATCATTTGTGCGGCGATAGTGAGTCAAGAAGCTTATCGGTATGACGCTGGATTAAGTTCCAAGCAAAGTTCACATCATCGACAGTAGTAAATGGCGAACATATAGCAAAACGCAGAATGTACTGATCACAGGGTTTTGATGAAACTAGATGAATTTTACCCCCGCTATTGATTGATTTCATCAATTTTTCATTTATTTCATTTGATTGACACTGAAATTTGATAGAAATCTAAAATCAATTGACTACAATCAGCCAGTGGTACATTACCGTATGTATGCTGTTGAGTGAGTGATGATAAAACATAGTAGACAATATTATTAACAAAGAATATAATACAAGCCGGTGTGTTATGTGATAATTCTGCATTCATCACTGTACGTGCACAAGGTCCGAAATTCCAAGGGTTGGTTGATAACGGTTGCTTCAGATGGAAGGGGGTAACCAGCCGATCGGCGGGCGTGGGGAGGTCGTTTAAGGAGATATAAATATTCGAATTTTATTGGGACTCGAAATTTTCCTTAATATTTGCCAATTTTCACCAATATTAAAATATGTTTGCCAAAACTTAAAATTGTTTTCTTTCATAAATTTTCAACGAAGAATCTCGAATCAGCAAAATGCTATACTTACGTATTAAAAAATTTCGTCAAGATGGAATCAGAAATTCGCAATGTAAAAGTTGCGAACTTGTAAACATGTATTTGCACATAAAGTAGTTAAATCCTAAGCTGGCATTATGTTAACATGTTAATCGGTAAAATATGTCCCTTCAATATCTAAATTAACCATAGTTTCAATGCCAATCTAGCGATTTGCAGAAGCAAATGAACTCTGATAAAATTACGCTAGATACAACCACTTTGATGTTTGAAAGGTTCCTAAAGTATGATATTCGCAGATTTATAGAAAAGTGTTTATAATGAAAATTTGTACAAACTGTGACAATCGTTTTTGTCAAATACTTAACGTTGTACTATGGTGTAGCCGTTTTTCTTTGAATTTGTACAATTTCAAAGGTTTTCCTACAATCCCCAGCAATCCAAAAATAGGTCATATTTTAAGATACAGGTGAAATTTTGTTACCATCCTGCTCAGACCCGGTGGTGCAGAAAATACCGATTTCGGCAATATGCATGAAAATTTTTTTTTTTCGATTTTTTGTGTTTCCAACGCACCCCTCGGTATTCAAAATTTTCGGAAAAAAAATTTGTTTAATTAATATATAGTTAAATATATAATTTTATTTGATAAATATATAACTTTATATGCCGTTCGTTGACCACATCAGTCGAATAGTAGTAAAATGAGCTAAATCAGTACACGAATTAACGACTTGGGCTTTAAAGCTAAGGCTCAGTATAAGCCTTAGGCCTACGATTTTACATAAATGGCACTAATATTAACGTAAACGGATTCAGCTGACTTTATCACTATTCGACTCGAATAGCATATAAAATTATATACTTATAAAATAAAATTGTATACTTAATTATATGTTTATTAAAAAATAATATAAAATTTGAAAATTATATTTATTGAGAATTTTTTTCTAAAATTTCGGGTACCGGGGGAGCCCAAAAATGTCCAAAAATTTTTGTCTTAAACATGCTGAAATTTGCCTCGACCTGAGTCGGAATGTGCCAAAATTTTCGCTGCATTTCCCAAAAGACTTCGCGGTGGGGTATTCTAAGAAAGACCTCAATTCCCAAGCATCTTAATATAAATCGCTAATTTGGGAGTTGCTTTTTAACGAAACAGAGCAATCATGAATTGTTTAAACAGAATTTAATGCGCGATCGAATAGCACTTTCGCGCCTGACTATGTAATCTTTATATCATGCGTGTTTGCAAACTGAAGTCTGCTTCAGCGATCGAATCAGCGAAGTACATAAGCCACTGAGCTATCAGCTAGCTGGTTCAAGAAAACTTGCAAGGAAAGCAGGCAACACACATCTTCAAACATACATCCCACGAGAAACTCAGTTAAAGCGCAACACAACATAAAGTGTGTTGCCCCAATGGTCAGGCATGAGTTTAAGCTGACGCAATTTATCAGAGCTGCCTTTCAATATTTTTGGAATAGAAATAGACTTTCTTACTTTTAGTCGAAAGCATACTAGGCCAAGTACCACTGGGGCTGTGACTTCGAAACGGTTGTCAGCTTCAACTAGCGCTTCAAATTCTTTAGCCAGAGCTATGAACTAAAATGAATTAATAAATGGCTTTTGACTACTTGTTTTCGCCCGGTAATTTATTAACGATATTTAAGTCTTATACATATTGTTTTAAGATGACAATTACGACAAAAAAGAGCTGCAATATAAAATAACTGTTTAGATTAGCAGCCTTTTGTTATGTATGTATCGATTACGATTAAGACGTTGACACAGTCACATTGGTGCATTTTCATCCCTTAAATCTTAAATTAACAGATGTCTTCAACTCAATTACAATATAGTTGGGGAAAACATTCAGACAGATCTGACAATATTCTAGGCAGTTACGACACAAAAAATAAAACTAAACATGTGGAAGCTCAGAACAGGGTTCGAACCAGCAAACTAAATTGGCTATAAAATCAACTTCTTGAAATTCGGCCGTTAAGATATTTTATTTAAACATATCGCAAATGCTACAATATACCAGAATAATATGTGCTATAATAAAATGTGGTCCTTACTAGACTGATTCAACAATGCAGCTCCTTAAATCATACACGCTGACACTCCGAAGTCTCAGGGGAAGTAGCCGGGGTTTGCGGGATTCATCTGGGGTGGATGCTGAAAAGTTGACGATCGCCCAATCCTAGGTGTTAAAAATTAAGCAAACTTAAAATTTATCCCTAATTAGTTAACAAAAATACAATGCTTGATAGAGCATGACTTGTTATATTCAACTGTGGACTAACTGTTGTAGCAAGCACGGTCGGACATAAGCAGGAACCAATGTCACAGCCGGACGGTTGTGGCAAGAATAAAATTACTGCACCAGCAGTCAATTCCGATGGGTTTCTTAGGTAAAGTTATTTACAACATTGATATTATAATTTTTACACAACCATATGGAACTGTATGGATGGAATATTCATGCAAAATATATTATATGTGCACCACTTTTTGAACCAACACAGCATTTACAAAACTAGCTTTTTCTCCCCTTCTGTGACGCTAATCTCCTTGTTTAATAATCGGAAGTAGAACGAACAATTTTAGTTTATACAAGATTTGTACTATTTTTGGAGACGGTTATGAATGTACTAATCTGATTTTCAGACTACAAACTTCAGACCTGTTTGGAACTTTTGCAATGGAACCTTGATGTGACAATAAAATATAAATTGTTTCTATGTATATTTTGTCACATCATAGTTTTGCCGAAATCTATTGAATTCATATGTGTTTGGACCGTTTGCAACAGAACTAAGAATTTGACAAAAATACGATTTTTTTCTGGAATAATATTGTCACATCAAAGCTGCGTTACAATCTATTGACTTTAAAAATGCTTAAAATGATGCATATCTCAACATTATTTCAATAATTGCAGTGCTAAGTATGCAGCCATAATTACTATTTAGTGCTGTTACAACTAAGATCTGTGGTGTTTGTTCAGTAAGCGCATCGTGGAACATCAAATTCCAATATTTGATATTTATAAAACCATAAAATCAACTAAATATTTAGCATAAATTTTTAACAAAGTTCAAAGCAAAGTATACTAGGTAACTGCTAGCAAGGAGCGTGGAAATCTGCGAACAAATTTTAGTTCCTAAACTAAAAATATTGACTAAACTGCTAAAGTAATAACACTTACTTTTCTTATATGAGCACGGATACCAGCTATACCATACGCCCGAAGTACGAACCAAATTTTAAGTGCACGAAATCGACGGCCTAACTGGATTTGCCAGTTCTGATATTGAAAATGTGAATAAAAAATATGAAATATCTTTTATCCAAGTCATTCTAAGCGATTCTTAGTATTTTTAAAGAACCCAATTACCATGTGAAATATTGCGATAGAACGTTTGAAACATGAAGTTATAAATGGAAGTTTATTATCTATGAATCGTAAATTACAGTTTATTTGTACTTACTATTTTGTCTATGCCTTGCTGAAATTACACAGTTTCGTGGTCACAGGAAGAAATCGGCACAACCATACGCAAATTTCAAGTAACAATAGAAAAATTGACACCATTTTAGTTTAAATAATGCCTTTTGCTACTATATACGCTTGTGGACGAATGTAAAATAATTCCTACTTAAGCTACTTACTAGGGCTATAAAAAATTAAACCAAATCTTTCGAGGCAAAGATGATAACTGGGAAATTAAAAACTTATAAATTTGATTCTGAAATAGTCAACTTTGGGCTTTATTATACCTCGAAAACATATATGCGGTGGATACACTGTGTTATAAATATCCGGAATCCCAGCTGGATAGCGGGTGCTTTTGGGGGAGTGGGGGATTCGCCCATCCAGGGGTAGGACCAGCCGCTCAGCGGGGCAGGATGTCGTCAGGGGGATAAATTTTTGAAATTGTTTGGTATTAAAAATGTTACAGAAATTTTGCGAATTTTTCCCCGAATTTTGCCGATATTCATCTCGAGTTTTGTCAATGTTCCGCGATCTATACCCGTTTCCCAATTTTTGCGCATTTTCTGTTGGTTTTGCGAACTGAGCGGAGCATCTGAGGGGTGGATATGCTACCAGCGAGGGAGGTCGGCACTCGACTCGAGGGGTTGTGAGGATCCGAGCCTCAAGAAAGATAACCGCCCCTCTTCCCCTATGAGCATGTATGTACACTGTACCGATACAACCCACATAAGAAACGCACCCCAAAAGTCTCACAATAATATGATTCAAACAAATGTAAAGATATCCATAATAATATCCACAGTTGGTTTCATTTTTGATTTTACAGGCGATTTTAGCTTTTTTGTTCGACATTGGAAAGTCTTAGAGTGAGATTGAATACTAGATCTCTTGTAATTTTAGGTGTTATATACGCTGTTACAATCCGAGACAAATGAATTTATAACGGCGGGCTTTGTTCCAAGCGTAAGATACAAAGTTCCTCAAAAAATTTACAAAAATTCATGGTTTCATACGTGAACTTTATACTCTTGCAACATTTACCTTACGAGCTATAAAACCTTAATAAACTCTCTAAGGCGTCGCTGCCAGCTGTTCTTCGCAACAAAATCGAATGCAATTTATTACGACTACAACTCTTAAGCATCCATGAAGCAACAACCTGATTCATACCGGGAGAGTACAGCCAACTTACTTTGTAATCTGGAATAAGTCCTTGATTTGGATGCTTCAAATACTGTGGGTTCATATTATATGTTTGTTCAATCTCTTGTGTGTCTTTAAACCTGCCGAAGAGATTAAAAATACATTTCAGTTTATTTGCATGTATATATATAAGAATTGTGACCCTAGCACAGCTTGTGAGCGCAACATATATCTTTAAAAAAGAACAGCGCTTGGTATGTGGGGTTCAAAGGGCCGCAACATCTGACTCTCAGGTTTACTATAGGATGTCTTATAAGTAACGCCATAACATCAAACTGTTGCTGAGACTGACATAATATAGTTACAACGCTCATATTTTTAGGAATTACAACCGAGAATATATATAATAAATATCTATGCATAACAAAATGTCTGATACTCGACTTAATTTGGCTGATAGAACAACTGAGACAGACTGTATTTAGTTAAACAAAACAGTAGTGAAGTCGTGTGACAATGATTCCGGCATTGTCTTCACAGCTCTCATATCTTCAACTATTGCGTCAATTAATAAAAGGATTGATGTAACCGGTCCATAGCTGATTTGCCTCGAACATCCGGAGATGCTGCGATATATGATATTTCCTATAATTATGACAATAGTCTGACAAAGTCAATTCGACGTTGTGCTGTTGAAACCGGCATGAGCAAGTCGACTGCTTTCCCATTCGTTAACGGTTTGTATTGAAAACCTTTTAGACAAACTTTAATTCATGCTCTGAATGAGGATGATTATGATTGCAGGGTTGAATTTTGTCAAAAATGAGTACAGCGGCTCGACGTTGACCCGGACTTAGCTAACGAAGTCATTTGGTCCGACGAAAGCAATTTAAACTGAACGGACACGTTAACCGGTATAATTGTGTTTATTGGTATACAGAAAACCGTCATAACAGTATACAACAAAATATGAATACCCCTGGTCTGACAGTGAGTCGGCATGTGGTGCGGTGGGTTTTTTGGGCCGTTTTTTCGATGGTACTGTGAATGAAAAAAACTATCTAATGATGCTGCGAAATACATTTTATCCCTGCCAATCACCCCACCCCCCTCAAGATTACCGATATCCTAAGCCGACTGACCTTCCACGCCTATTAAAAAGGTGTATATATAAACGCAAAAGAACGGCCGCAAATGTAGCACACAAATTGTAATTTTTCCAAATTTCAAATACTTAGTAATAATGCTTTGTATTTTGGTATCTCGACTCCACGCAGCATATTAAAAGGCTCAAATCGCTTGCTTTACAATTCCTATTTGTTGATTAGCTGAAAAATCATCTTGATCGAAATACAGAGTGTATACATGAAACAGCGTATAATAAAGGGGTTTCTTTCACGATTGAATAGCATAACGTTTCGGTTTATATCCTAGATAAATATTTTTAAGTTGATAGTATTCACTGACTCTAAGTATCAGTAGGGGGAGGATGGTATGCCCGCAAAAGGGAGAACCCTCTAATCTATCTTTACTCCTCCTGCCCACAAGCTCCGGCACTCACACAACACTCCTCTCCCGAATGCCGAAAGCGCGCTAAAGACGTTAGCCATTAAGAGCAAAATTATAAAACTACTAGGAAGAACTAGAAAAAATGGTGAAAATTATGAGCAGAAATTGGGTAACAGTGTGAAAATTATTTGTTACCGTTGCCTACCGCGCCCCTTTGCGCACTCATATCTCCACCGCTGGTAGAATCTGCGCCCTAAGCCAACGGACCATAGAAACATATGCCACTGACTGACATGCGAAGCTTCTCGAATCTTTTGCTTTATTAACTATACAATTTTTGGTGGTATCAAAATAGAGGTATATATAGATAAAATCTAGAAAGTCACTATGCTCGCCGTTTTCAAATTTAAACTTCAGGGGCTATGTTGGAATGATTTCTAAACTCGTATTTTTAGTGATTTTATGCTGTACCATCTTAATAAAAGTGAATTAGGTAATGCTTAGAATAAATTTTGTCTTAAAACATGATGACTCGAACTAACAAGCCTTCACGTAACTATTCTTCTTACCACAAAGCGGAACAGTCGAAATTGATCATCATAAACTTGCACGGATTGAAATTGAACGAATCCACGTACTGAAAAGTAAATTTGAAAATACTCCAGTGTCACTGGTTGTAATTGCATGTCCAGTGTATATATAGTAGCTAAGTATTCCGCATCCATTGCATAGAGCTATATGTAGTTGATTCTTACAAAAATTTTGTTACAGACAATTTAAAATAATGTGTAATTGTTACATCTGCCTTCATGTAAACTGTACATTGCATAGTATCGACGATCAGTAGTGGAAAAGTACCCAACTGTTAAGCATTTGAAAATGCAGCTATTCCTATAAGTTAGCATAAACGTGCTAATCGGAAATGCCTAAAATCTCCAAGTCTATGACTTAAAAATTTCGAAAGTTGATTGCATTTTCCCCCGAATATAAGAGCTTTTATTTTTCAAACTGAAAAAATAAAATTGTTTCAAATGCAGCAAATATGACAGGAATATGAATTTTAAATGTCTAGAGTAAAAAATGTCTTAAATGTTAACTTCGATATTACATATGTTTTAATAACTCTGAATAGTATATGATAAGTTTTCGCTATTTTTACTTTATTGTTATGAAATCCAATATATAATATAATCACAATGCGCAAAATTTCTCCTCGTACATTTCTATGGTGGTCGGTAAGGCATATACTTTTCAATAGTCGCAGTGGTGTCACAGATATATTATTGAGGCCTTATACTGAAGTATGCAACCGAAAAAGCGAGATACAGCTAAGCGAAAGTTTAAAACACTTAAAAATTAGATTCTCTAAAGCACACCTTAGCTTTGCTAACGCAAGTACAAAACTTGCGTTGTATGCTCCTCCTTACAACATAATATACAAAAAATTATCTTTTCATAGGTCTCCCAGAACCACTAATAATAATTTGACTGTCTCTATACTTTATAACACAGAAAGCATGATGGATCCGAGAAACCGCATAAAATATGAAGTAAGTAGTGATGCGTTCTGTACACAATATCGTTAACAGTATTAGGCTGGCTGTACGTGGACAAAGAACTTGCGCCTGAAAGTAGAAAAGCGTCAATTTTTCTGCCAAAGATCATGGTTGTAGAAATAACGAATAATGGTTTTCCACCCGATAAAAGCAAAGTCGATGCCATTTAAGCGTTGAAACTACCCAAAACTATGCGATACCTTAAAAAATTTCTTATAATGACCGGTTTTTGCCATTGGTTTGTAGAAAATTTCTCACAAATCGCTGTACCACTTACAGATGTCAAAAAGCAAAACTCAATTAAAAAGTTCGTATCGTATTGAATGATGAAACCACAGAAAGCGCGCTTGCTGCTCTAAAAGAAGCCGTTAAGCAATGCGTCACGCTACCTATACATATCCAACAGCTTCTTGTAGCTTGCTACTGATGCCACTAGCACAGCTGCTGGAGCAGTTATAAATCAGGTAGTAAATAGCGAGCACAAGCTTCTAGCTTTTTTCAAGAAAATACACTTTAAATGAGGTACAGAAATCAGTTTTTTACCGCGAACTTGTTGCAATTTTTCTAGCTTTGAAGCATTTCAGCTTGCCTTTATGTGTAAATTCCAAAATAACTAACTATAAACCATTGGTTCATGCTTACATGAAAACGCCGACACTTCAGAAAGCTCGTTGGCTATCTCATATTTCGGAATTCAGCCTTGACATTAAACATTTCTCTGGAGCCGAAAACTTGAAGTCAGGCGCTCTATCTTGCTAAATTTTTCCTATAACTGTAAATCTGACAGCACCTTGGCCGAGTTCTATGCTAACGATAACGCCATTCAAAAAATTTCCAAAACAACAAATCTACCACTGAAAATGTACAATTTAGGCGACAACGAAATTTATGTGATGCCTCCATAGAAACATTGTGACAATATATTTCACAAAATAAACGATATGATTTTTTTCGAAATCGTGATTACCAATCACGTTTCTTCTACACAAATAGACCGCGAACATTGCTGTCTGATTCAGAATGTCATTCGATGAACGCTGACAAACGTGCTAAATAGACAAATGTGTGCGAATACAAACTCCATTGATACATCGCAGACCATATTGGAATTCGCAAATCTGCGAATGCCAACAAAAAATGTGAACGCGAATTTCTGCGCTAATCAATGGGTGCTTTTGAGAAACTACCTTGGTGCACAAACCTAAAGTGGACTCACGTATAACGACAAAAATATAAAAATTGAAGTAAATGGCTTAACTCAAAATGTCTGTCGACAGGGTCAAATCCGTATTTTTTTGGAAAAATGACTTAATTTCTGGCACCAATACTGATATTTTCTATTGTAAAAAAGAATAAGCTTAAACCTATTTTAACATGTAAAAGTGGTGCAAAAGAAATCGCTGCAAATGTTAACCTAGAAAAATTAAACGTAGGGAATTTTGATTTCGCAAAATTTACAGGCTACGAGCTTTGGCTCGCGAAAATAACTGACCCGAAAGGTACTTCTTTAGAAAAAAACTCAAAGCAAAACCTAATACAACATAAATGCAGCTTTTGGTACAAACAGGTTCGCGTTTATTGGCAATGTTAAAATTACAGAATACACCAGACCCTTTTGGACGATCCATAAAGTGCATCGCGGAGCATGTCGCAAGACGAAGTGTATTTAACGGGTGTTGAGAATCATAACTCAATTAGCAATACAGTGTACAGGGATGAAACCCATCGTGGCAACGAGCGTTCGAGCATACTAAATCTTATCTTCAAGAAACATCAAACTGTATTCATTTATTATATCAAACATAATTAAAAATTAAAATCTCGTTATGATTATTGAAAGGTCCGCTTGTTCCCGCGATGGGGGTAATGTAGCGATATTAAAAATGTTTACGGGAGTTGTTACGCCTTTTGGTGATGCATGACTATAATTTAGAATTGGTCCTATTAGGAGTGATTGATAACTGCAAAGCGTAAGTATATAGTTTTTTGTAAAAAAATAACAATGTTGTTTTATAAAACGCATCTAGAGTGATTTATCGAATAATGCATTAACACAGCACTTGGATTCAGCAAACATCACAGTGTTCACACGTTCAAATTGTTGCTCAAAAATTTGAGCTAAAAAACTGAGCTCAAAATTCAATAAAATTTCGACCAAAATCTGGTAGATTTTTTTTGTAATTTCTGGTAAATTTATGGTGTGAACACTGTTCAAGCTTTTGCATCATGCAACTTTAGTAACCCAGGGACAAACGAGAACTAGAAAAATTTTGAGTTAACAGTTTAATAAAGCCTAACAATATTTTTGAAGCATCGTGAATTGCAACATATTTTCGTGACAAATTTTAGTCAAATTTTGAACAAATTTAAAAAGCTATAACTTTGAACATGTGAATTTATCTAGAGTTTACATATAAATTTAACAACTATGTGTTTGAAGACAAATTATGTGTTTTGTTGCTTTTATCAAATTTAATCAGTGCACTATTTTGTATCTCACTACCTGGCCACTCTCGACTATACTCCTAATAGTTTATACTTTACAATTACTCTTTTACCACACTCTTTACATTTAGTATCAATGTATCTAGCCAACGTTGACCGAATTGATTGCGTTGTTTTTCGAATCTATTATAGCTTCAGTAAAATATTTGCATGGTATACATGATGTCAGATCATAATTAATTCCCTTTAAATTTTTATAAAATAAAACCTCGTTTATATTTGACATATTTAGTAATATAGTTGCTAAAAATACCTCAACACCTTTCATAAGATAGCGATATTCTGGGCAAATAAATGTATTTCCGGCATATGCGGCGTCGATATGCAGCCACACTTGATACTTTTCACAAATTGGACCTATTTCTTTAAGATTGTCGAAAGCGCAGGTCGATGTTGTTCCTAACGTGGCAATGACCTTAAAACAAAATTGGAGATGTCATATTGACTTTTAAATAGCACGGATCTGTCTATAAAATTACATATCGAGTCTGTGAACATCTCAGTTAAAATTTACAGTGTGGTAAAATAAAAAATATAACACTAAATAAAACAATATAAATGTACAATGTACTATATATCATGCAAGCCGGAGCACGGGTTGGTTACCCACCCCGCCGATGCCCTGGTATACAGTACTGAGGTTACTACCTGCTCCCTCTCTGGTTTCCGGCACCCCCTCCCGTGCACCAACGGCGTGCGGACACTTTCAGCAAAATTTGTTAAAAGTAAGGTGAAAATTGGCAAAAATGTGTCGTCAACGGAGAGGGGGCGGGAGTGGTCAACATTTTTCAGCACAACTATGAAAAACCTCCTCCCGAGGACATCTACCGCTCGAGACGAACCCCCCTCCCGCTAAACACATACGGTGCCCACCTACGTATAAATCAAAATGTAAACGAATAACTATTTCAATTAACATACATGTATGTGTTTATCTGTGTAGTTATGTGTAATCGCATGTATGTGTATATGTATGAACGTACGTATATATATGCATATATACGTCTGTGTCACGTTGTAATAATGGTTTGTTAGCGACATACACTTCAATACATAATTTTACTAGTACAACAAACTTCAATTAATTTGCAATGACCCTTCACTTTACCTGTCTGTAGTAAGTTTCTGGTATCAATATTCCACAATTGATCCTTGACCAAAGATTACATTCTTAGACATGCTTCATGCTAAAAGCCGAAAACAAAGTTGAACCCTGCCTTTACGACCAAAATGAGCTGTTTTGGGCCGATGTAAGTTTTAGGGCGGAAGTGTGAAATCCATGCTATGCCGTTCTCGATATACCACCTATTACCTAAGCCTTAGTCTTAGCCTAAGCTACGGCCCCTATATGAGCCATGTTCAAAGCCTAAGCAGCCGAACCCCCTGCTCTAAGCTGTTCTTTTTTCTAACGTTACCTGTAGGTGACATGGGCAGTTTTTCTATGTATATTAATATTTTAGGAACTGTGTGCGCCATGTATCTCAGTGTAGCCATGTTCAGTAAAAGATTGCCAATTATTGTATTCACTTTTCGAAGGTGTACTGCAATGTATATGCAACTCATTGAATTGGAAATAGACCATACCAAGATTAAATTTTGATAATACATTTTAACATAAGTAGATGTAAGTTTGAATAGTATTATCTACAGTATTATATTTATTACTACTTGCTTTTAAACCCTACTAGCTCACCACAAGCATCAATCGATGAAAAACGACAAATTAAATTCATTTTCAGAACAGAAACTTTCATTGGAACGCCATGGTTTCAATATTATGATAAGAACATAACTATTGACACCTAATCAAATTAGGCGAATGGTAGTGGAACGTATCCTAGTTGATTCTCATTACCTGAAAATTCGAAAAATAAAAATATATTTTTTAGCTTTTGCGTAATCTGCTTCGAATCCCAGTAAATATACATAATTATAACATTTACACGTCGGAAAATAAATAACGAAATTGCAAATGCTTTCTAATGTAAATAAACAGTATACATATGGACGTTTACTGATAATCGCGTAACGACTACAATTGGGAAACGGTTGAAGTTATAATTTAGCATCTTTTAGACTAAAGTTGTTTAGACAATTCAGAATTAACACCAAGCAAATTTTGCAGCTGCCGTGTGTAGCTTGATATATAATAGTTAAACCCACCGTAGGCAACTATCGACAATTCCTGCATAAACAGGAATGAGTTTTATCAGTTTTACATTCAGAACTATAGCCAATTCAGAATTAACACCATGCAAATTTTGCAGCTGCAGCATGTGGCTTGATATATGATAAGTAAACCTACCGTAGGCAACTATCGACAATTCCTGCATAAACTGGAATGAGTTTTATCAGTTTTACATGTGAGCTGTGGTTCTATTCCTTGAATTATTTACATGTAAAATTTCATTACAGTAATATTGTCTGGAAAAGCGTTGTAGCTATTGTCAACTTGGGACTCACTGTCAAATGGTCTTAGCACATATTCCTTTATTAGCGATCACCTGCGTCCGTGTGGTCCTAATCAGGTGACACGACAAAGCCAAAGCGAGCTCTAAAATGGCGCACATAGACCAGTTGACCTGTCGGCATATCACATAGCGTAGTAGGTTGGTTATTTATTTGTCACAAAGAGTCATACAGGACTACAAAATTCTCACGTGTATTTTTTTGTTAAGCCACTATAACCAGCAAGCGAGAAGTGTTCGCTGCCTATCACAATTGAATCCATTGTGTGTTAACCACGAATCTCACCAGGGTTTGTTTACAGTGGGTATTATCTCCTTAAGGCGGTTCAGAAGAGAGCCCTAAATTTAAGGGTCGAAAATTTATAAAAGAATATGGATTTTGGTTTTTTCACATTTTCGACCATAACTTTTGATTGGAAGGATCGATTTGGCTAAAATTTAGATATGTTATAGAAAACACAATGGCCTAACAGGTTTTTCAATAGGTTGCCCTGTTTATAAGATAGAGAGCCATACATAGGAATGCAAGCGAAAAATGGATATTTTGAAATTTGGTTAAATATGTTTGAAGCATTGGAGCGTAATGTTTAGTGGAAGAACGGCTTAGGATTAGTTTCAGGCTTAGGCTTAGTCTCAGGCTTAGGCTTGGTCTCAGGGTTAGTCTCAGGCTTACGCTTACTCTCAGGCTTATGCTTAGTCTCAGGCTTAGTCTCAGGTTTAGTCTCGGGCTTAGGCTCAGTCTTAGGTTTAGGCTTAATCTCAGGCTTAGCCTTAGTCTCAGGCATAGTCTGATGCTTGAGCCAGTCTCACGCTTAGGCTTAAACTAGCTTAATCTTAGTGTCACGCTCAGGTGAATGTCAGGCTTAGTCTCAGGCTCAGGCTTACTCTCACGCTTAGGCTTAGTCTCCGCCTAAGCCTTAGTTTTACTATGTTTTCAGATATTATATTTGAAACATGGCTACCCCCGGTAGACCAAAAATCCTAAATATAATATTATTGCACCAGAATATTATTGTATCATCGATAAAGTTATCGTGCAGCATGGAATTGGAGTGTTAAATGTACAATTTGTTGATGTTTGTCGAATAACGGCAAATTATGATAGCACTATTGAATACTTTGCTAAACTGGGGTTAATTAGTAATAATTATATATGTGACCGTGATAACCCTTGCTATCTGGCTGACAGGGGTGATATGGTGTGTCAGGACAGTTTAGACTGGCGGTGTTCCTATAGTAAAAACTGTCGAAAGAAATACTCATTTCGTAGTAATTCGTTCTTTTTAATCATAAACTGATTTTGGATAAAATTTTTCTGGGTTAAAAGAGTTAATCACTATGATAAACAAGTCGTTAATTCTAATTACGCGGAAGTTCACAGCAAGAATAATGACAGGTTATGGGGACGGCTAAAGATGTTTCTTCGAGACCGTAGGGATGTTCCGGTTGGATTGTTCGAATGATATCTGGCTGAATTTGTGTAGCGTCAAAAGTTTGGTGCTTATCCATTTGGGGCAATGGTTCATCAAATCCGGAAAATGTATCGGGGTTAAGAAATAAAATGTAAGTGAATATTAATTTGTTTAGTTTTTTAAATAATTCAACACTGTATGGTTTGAGTGAAAATTTGTACCATTAGACTTATCTCGTCGAATGGTATACTAAAGGTCGAAATTAGGAAAGAATTTTTTTTCGGTTTTTTAACGTACCAGTCGATTTGATTTTAGATTTTTACGGGCGAAGTCAAAAAACTGAAATTTTTCTGAAAATGGTCGTAATGAGTACTATTGAACTCAGCTCGTCGAGCTGAGTCCAAATATACAATGAATTTTGCTGTAGGATAATTCCCTAATTTCCTTCTCTAAAAAATTTTTTGTTGTTACAAACTTTTTAGAACAACTTACTATACAGCGAACACCACCAGTTAAGCTAATTGGCTCGGATATTGCAGCTAACTGAGGTCAATCACAGGTTAGTAACAAGTGGTTTATCAAAGCTGTCGTTTTTACTAACATAATCTAGCTGCACAGTAGTTCACCTGAAATGGTTCTTTCATGCGCGCTACAACGCACACCTATCCTTCGTAAATCGTTTACAGCAAACATTGTAACATAGTACATGTAGTACAAACGTATGCTACAGCTATGTTATTTGTACCACACAAGTTAGCTGTAGTACAGCTAGCCATGCATTCAAATATCTCTATGCATTATTGTACAGATTACTCTTTCAAACTCGTGTTATCACAGTCATTTGAAAGTGTCACAACTGTGCGTATAAATCTCTGAATGTCTGTCTGGCAAGACATGCTGCAACTATAACTTAATATTGTTATATTAACACTATAATTATTTCGTGTAAAGCTATATATAATAGCTATTTAATATTGGATACAACAACTGACCGCAAACGGAATATAACCATTGGCAATATCTTCTTCAATGGCACAATGCAGCGTATTGCCTTGTAAAGCGTACTGTTCGTCCGTTCCTAGCAAACGTATTTTGACCGAAGCAAACATTGCAGCACGTTCAACACATGAATGCGCCTGCAACAACAAAATTTACTAATAAAACATGGGCCAAATTTAAGAACAGTGTCTAGCAATGTGAACATTATTGATATATATATATTTAATACATACACTCTGACGTTCTGAGGTTTCCGTGGTATTCAGGAGGGTCGTCTCCATGGATGCTTAAAAAAGTTGACGACGCCCCGTTCCGCCGAGGATCCATTTCTGCCAATTTTAGCCCCATCTTTGTAAATTTTGACCCTATTTTTGCTACTTGGAGCTAAAATTTTCCGCACGCGAGAAGAAGAAGGTTGGGTATAGGGTAACCTGAAAAGTGGTTATTGGGGTCCGAGGCCTCAGGGGAGTCAACCCCTGAACTCCTGCTTGGGCATGCATGATTTAACCCAGTTAATATTTAATGAAATTAATTTGTATTTCGTACAATGCTGAACGAACGCTTGCGATAAACTGCAAGCCGGATCATTTGATTTTTAAAGTCATGTACGCCAACCATTAATCTTATCAAATATGTTCTACGCATCCCCAAGAAGGTTCTTTCAAAGCGATCGAACAGGAAAGTTACGTAAAGACGTTCAGTGCACACCAAACCGCAGTAACACAACACAGTGATAGATAACGCCGTTGTCAAATAACAGTAGCAACTAAATATTTAAAGTGAAATATTTAAATATTCATGTTTTGAAAAGTGCCCATAAGACACATAAGATTGAACAGGCATAAAGGGCATGTCAAAAATTTTCATAACGAACATATTAAGACCGTACTGTATATAAAGATCACATGTTTAGGCGTAGTAAACTGAGAATATAATAAATCATTTTGAAAACGTGCAGGAACGAATATAACAACATTTTCCAAGCTTACTGAGATTTCCCAACAGATTAGTTGGCGATAGCTTTGACACAATTTTACTGACGTAATTTTAATTTTTGCACTATATTTACGCATAAAGTGCAGAAAATTAATGCCGATTCGCAGTATTTACTAGAAGGGAAGCACAAGTCAAAATCAATGGTTTTAGAATGATTCAATCTAAGGATGTACAGATGCTATAAATGGCTTTAGTCTCATTAGTATATATAGTATACCAGATTTAAACCATGTTTGCCTTATGCTTTGGGATACTCACGCAGTACCAATTGCTGTCGACATATATAGACCTCAAACCTGAAATTCGGTAAGAGTACTTACAAATTTTGTACAAAATGTTGCTTAGCCTGTATATGATGAATTATGTAAACCGAAGCAGATATTAGAAGTTTAAGTGGCATGTAAATAACACGATAAGCTTTATAACAGTGTAAATGTATATGAGGTATAACGATTTGACTACATGAAATATATTTACGAAATTAATGAAGCGACCGGCAGATTTTTCTTGAATTCCTTAACCCCTGACCTGGCGTGTGTATTGTCCAATATTTGGCAAACTCAAGCCCTCGCCGTGGATCGAACCCCGGTCGGACACGTGAGAACGTCATAAGCAAACCCCTGAGCTCCTGGGAGGTACTGATCGGTTCCTTATTGAGCCGCACAAAGTGAGCGAATAACAACGCGGAGCAAACACCGCGACACACTTAATTTACACAGCGAGTTGCAATATGCGCTAGTACCAATTGGAAGAGTTGAGCATGAAAGGGTTAACACATTACGTCTTTTACGGATTATTTATACTGATAGATAATGAATAGACAACAGAATTTTAATAACAATAGCTGCAGCCAAAACTGTACAATACTGAAGGAAAGTTTTGAGGAATATATGAATACAGTACCTCGCCAAAATTCAAAATTAAATAATGTAGAAATTAAAGTAGAATATTTTTTAAGTAAACGATTTTAAAATTGCAGCCATTGTTCTGTAAAGCTTAAAGGTTAAATTAAGTAAATTTTATGCTGCATTCACACTTCAGACTTTTTGCTCAAAATTTTAGATAAAAGTTTGACAAATATTGATCAAAATTCGATCAAAATTTTAATTCAATTTGTAATGAAAAATATGGCAAACAGCCCTGCTTCAAAATGAGAGATCAAATTTTGACCTCAAGATTTTAGAGTTCTATTTTTTGCCCCGTACTTTTCTAAAGCAAATTGCTAGAAAAAGAAGAAGGTTTCGTGAGAACAGGCCCAATGAGACCTGACGTCGAATATCTGTTAAACAACAGATATTAATAAGAAGGATCCCCGAGAACAGATTCGATGACCCCTGACATCCAATATCTGTCAAACAACAGATATTAAACATAAGGTTCCTCGAGGACAGATTCTATCAAACCGTTGAATATCTGTCAAACCGACATTAAACTGAAGGTTCTTCGAGAACAAATTCGATGAGACCAAACTTCAGACATATCTGTCAAAGAATTGTTATTCAGCAGACATGACCTCGAGAGCAGACTCGATGACACGAGACGTCGAATTGCCATCAAACTACTGATATTAAGCAGAAAGTTCCTCGAGAACAGTTTCCATGACGCTTGACGTCGAATATCTGTGAAGCAATTAATATCAAGCAGAAAATTCCTCGAGAACGGATTCGATGAGGCCTGACGTCGAATGTATGTCAAACAATGAATATTAAGCATAAGGTTTCTCGAGAACAGACTCGATGAGACCTGACATTAAATATTTGGCAAACAACAAATGTTAAACTGAAGGTTTCTCGAGAATATTATCGATGAGCTCTGACATCGAATATCTGTCAAACTGATATTAAACAGAAGGTTCCTCAAGAACAAATTCGATGAGACCAGACTTCTGATACATATCTGTCAAAGAATTGATATTCCGCAGACAGGTCCTCGAGAGCAAACTCGATGACATCAGACATCGAATGGCCGTCGAACTACTGATATTAAACAGAAAGTTCCTCGAGAACAGTTTCGATGAGACTTGACATCGAATATCCGTTGAACAACTTATATTAATCAGAAAAGTTCCTCGATAAAAGCCCTTAGCCCTGATAAACAATATCTGTGATACAGTAGATAATAAACAGAGGGGTTCCTCGACTACGGACTCGATGATCTCTGGCCTCCAATATCTGTCAAATAACTGATATTAGGAAGACGGTTCCTCGAAACCCGAATCTATGAGACTTGACGTGGAATATCCGTCAAACAAGTGATATGAAGCAGAAGATTCCACGCGAACAGAATCGATGAGACCTGACATCCAACATCTGTCAATTAGCATATATATTTAGTGTTTAACAGATATTCGTCATCAAGTCTCATCGAGTCTCTATTCTAGAGGTTATACTTAATCTCAATTCTTTGACGGGATATATCCGTCCTCGGGAAACTTTTTGTTAAACAGAATGTTCCTCGAGAAAGCATTTGGTGAGACCTGACGTCTAATATCTGTCAAACAACTGATATTAATCAGAAGGTTCCTAGAGAACAGACTCGATGCCCCCTGACATCCACTATGTGTCAAACAACAAATATTAAACATAAGGTTCCTCGAGGACAGACCAGATGAGCCCTGACCTCGGATATTTGTTAAACAACTTTTATTTTAAGCAGAAGGTTCCTCGAAAACAGGGTCGATAACACCAGACGTCGGATACATATCTGTTAAAGAATTGATATTAAGCAGAAGGTTCCTCGAAGACTGACTCTATGAGACCTCACGTCGAATATCTGTCAAACAAGTGATATCAAGCAGAAGTTTCCTCGAAGACAGGTCGATGAGCCCTGACGTCGGATGTCTGTCGAACAACAGATATTAAACAGAAGGTTTCTCGAGAACACGTTCGATGAAACTTAACATCGAATATATCTGTCAAAAATTTGATATTAAGTAGTCAGATCCTCTAGAGCAAACTCAGTGAAACCTGACGTCGAATATCTATCAAAGAACTGATATTAAGCGGACAGTTCATTGGGAACAGACTCGATGAGACTTGACGACGAATACTTGTCAAACACTTAATATTAAGCAGAAGGTTCAACGAGAAAAGAACGGATGATCCCTGACATCCAGTAGCTGTTAAACAACATATATTGAAACAGAAGGTTTCCCGATAACAGACTCAATGAGAGCTGATGTCGCACATATATCTGCCAAAGAATTGATATTAAGTAGAAGGTTCCTCGAAAAAAGATTCTACGAGACCTGACGTCGAATACCAGTCATAAACTGATATTAAACAGAAGGTTCCTTGTAAACAAAATGGATGAAACCTGACGCAATGCAGCATAGTAAATTTTGATTAACTACTTACGTCCTGAATTAATATGCATTTCGAGTATCGACGAAGAATTATGAGTCGCCGCGAGGTATCGAACCCCGAGCACTTGACTGAAAGTCACGTTTACTAACTACAGAGCTATGTCGGAGCTATTTCAAATCCTTAAGGCTCGTCACGAAGCCAGCGAACAACAACACGCGTGCAATCGTGCAGTAGTTGCCTAATTTAGTTAGCACAGCATGTTCAAACGCAAGTTGTTATTGTGGAACAACTGCAACAGTTAAAGGGTTAAACATGTGGTATAGTTAATTGTTAACAATGCAGCATATTAAATTTTGATTAACCACTTACGTCCTGAATTAATTTACATTTCGAGTATCGACGAAGAATTATGAGCCACAGCGAGGTATCGAACCTCGAACGCTCGACTGAAAGTCACTTTTACTAACCACACAGCTGTCTCGAAGCTATTGCTCGTAGCCTTAAGGCTAGTCGTAAGGCTAGCGAATAACATGCGTGAAATGGTGCAGTAGCAGGCGACTTTAGTTCAAACGTACTTAGTTGTTGTGGAACAACTGTAGGAGGTAAAGGGTTAAACAATGTGGCTTACTAAATTTGAATTAACCGCTTAAGTGCTGAATTAATTTACATTTCGAGTATCGACGAACAATTATTAGGCGCGCGATGTATTGAATCCCGAAAGCTCGGGTGAACGTCATGTTTACTAACCACAGAGTTATTTCTCGGATCCTTAAAACCCGTCGCATAGCCAGCGAACAACAACAGGTGTGCAATCGTGCGTTAGTTACCGAATTTAATTAGCACAGCACATTCAAACGTAATTAGTTGTTGTGAACAGTTTCGATGAAACCTAACAAAATTACCTCTTTTGAACTGTAAGCGACCAAACGCTGTTGAATTTTTAAATTCGCCAAATGCTGAAAAGTAAATAACAACATGCATCAGATTACGTTTTATTCCAAGCACCAGATACATCAGTGCTACTGTTTTTCTGAGTTATGGCCGTTATTCATACATGATCATAAAGGGTAGGCGATTACACCGACTTTGGTCCGACCTCCCAGAGGACCCGGCCACCCCACTGACAGGTCAATGGGCTTCCCCTCCCCTTCGTCACCTGCCAGACGCCGAACTCAAAGGTGCTTCTCAGGCTCCGCGAAGCCCTAGTGTACCTGGCCACCCTTCAAACGGGAAATCGGAGAGCACGTAAGGTCGTTATTGTAATAAAAATATGCATCAGTGTTGTAGCCAGGTACCAAGATTATCTATAACGCTGTAGAATAATTTTATTCTTCCAAAATATCGTAGAAGAAAATCAGAATTTAGCGCTTTTATTAGAATTGGTAATTTTTTATTAGAAATGAGAATAGGATCATACAGTAAACGTTAGAGTTTCATGTTTACATGGAAAATTACACATTTGTCCAACGGGCACAGCGATTATAAATTTCCAAATTATACTAAATTATCCGCAGCAAGATTCAATGATTGTCAACTATGCTGAAAAGTGTAACACTCTTCAGTTTTCCTTTGTTTTCGTCCGCGGTACGTCGTGGTTGTTTTCGGTCTCTCCCCAGGTGTATAACCCACTTGATCGGTCATAAGCATGACCCGCACCCACCGTGTTCTGGGATCACCAGGTCATATACCTTCCAGGTTGTTGGACAACCGAATGCCGACCACCACCAGGTTGTTGCACTAAATTTATCCATACCAACACCTGTTTCTTGGATCTCTAAACCTATACACCCAACAGGCTCCTGGACCACTAAATTTATACCCTCACCAGGTTTTTGAACAATTATTCTATGCTCCAACTAGGTTCTTTTCCATTAACGTCAAACATTCCGCTTCCTGGGGGTGGTAGAAAATTATTAAAAAATTTTCGAAAGCGTTAGTTTTAATTCGATTTATTTCGATACTGTTTTCAAAACTGTTCTACCCCGCAATGATTCAAGAACCTGGTGAACGTATAAGATAATTGTCCAAGAACTTGCTGGGTATATTGATTTGGTTTTTTAAACACCTGGTGGGACTACAGGCTGGGTGTTCAAAAATATGGTGCGTGGTAGATCACATTTGTAACACAACAAGTCGATCATAAACCTTAAATGTGGGTAAGACCTAAAACGACCGCGACGGACCATGAACGAAAAAAATTACTATCAATCTATGAACACGGCAGATATTTCAATGCGCTGTCAGACTATTTATACTGTGGCGTTGCATACATGAAGTCAGTTTGAATGGTATGATATTTTACGCTATTTATAACTTCAGCGCTGTTTATGATGCGTGAACTTTTGAAATTTATTTATTTAATCGTGGACCTTAATTTTAGTTAAGACAAAGCAGACCCTATGGTAGTCCCCATATGCTAGCACTAAACCCACAGAAATATAATAAAACTTAGGTTATTTCTGTATTGACAAATCTGTACATGCATTAAGATGTCATCTACATGTATGTTAACCTAAATACATCCCTAAATCCTAAGGTTTTAGAAATGAAATGCCGAAAGCAAAGAGCAAAGTTTAATACTTCTACCATGAGTACCGGACGCAAAGTTTAAAACTATAAGCTGATGTACCGAAAGCAATGTTCAAAAATTTGAGATATGACGGATCGAAAGTAGAGCTTAAATTTGGGTTTGAGTAGCGAAACCAAAGCTTAAAATTTCGGGTATGTCGTGCCGTACGCAATGCTTAAAACTTCAAATATGGCATTTAATATTTTGGTAAGTTTGACTTAGCACAATATCAGTAATAATCTGTTCGTAACTATAGAACATATATTCACACAAATATGATCGATAATTCTCAACAACTTAGATGTTATAAAGCCTTAATATAAAGCCGAAAGCAAAGATCCGCCCACATGCAATGTCCCGATTCTCTTCGAATAAAGGAAATAGCTTTAAAAAACTGAAGAAAAAAACATAGCTTTAAAAACCATCACGAAGATAACGTTATTACCGTTGGGTTTACCCTCTGCTGCTGCGTAACCTTTCGGTAAATTAAACAACTTCTGCAGCAGTCTTTATGATTTTTCAGTGATTGGGACAAAATTATAGAAAGATGAATGGGTTAGGAGAATAACGAACGGGTGCTCCAAATCACAGAAGAAAAAGCGTAGCTGATGTGCAACAGTTTTGCTGGCTCTAACCGCCAAATTCGGGTAGCTCGTTTTCAGTGTTTTATTTTTGTCTCGTTGGTCAGGTTTATTGCTGTTAATTACTGTTAATTACTTTCGACCTGCTCTAGGCATTAAGAATAGAATATATGCAGCGTTTCAAACCTCTTTGGCGAACTCGCACCACAATTGAAATGACCCTCACTGTAATACAGGATACGTTTGTTAAAGCATGGCCGAGTGATCTACGCACTGTCCCGTCCTACCAGCCCAGAAGGTGTGAGTTCAACTCAATCTTGCACCTAAATTTTTATATTTGGAGTATTTTGTTTCATTCAAATAAATGCTGCTCCTAACATATAAAACTATTATAGGATTAACACGCACTAATAATAGGTGATTAAAATATTTGCTATATCGTTTATTTTATTGATATGAATTGATAATCGATGAATTTATATGACAAAATGGAAACTACATAGGTTCACAAATATTAGCGAGCAGAACGACGGAAGCATAAATCAAAATATAACACGCGTTTGGTTGAACATAAGGCCAAAAAATTATAGGAACCCAACTATCCGTGCGAAGCATCTAGCACTATAAAGAAACATATACTACAAGTTTTTAAAATTTATAAATTAAAATTGTAGAATCAATTTACGAATTTCAAGGAATCATGATTGTTTTTTAATCCAGGCCCTGTTTATTTGATCAAACCTTCTACATTAAATAGGTCTTTCCTAGAATCCCCCGGCCCCAAATGGGTCAATTTTGCAAATATAACCAAAATTTTGGCATCACTCGACTAAGATCGAGAGGCGCTTCAGGAAATACCCGCTTGTGCAATATTTATGACAAAGTTTTTTCTAATTTTTCGGTTCATCATTGTCCTCGGCACCGAAAGATTTCGAATAAAACTTTGCTAAATATTTTATATACCATTGGAACCACATTCACTTGCTGAGTCGAGTGATAAAATCAGCTTAATCGGTTCATGAGTTCAGGCATTATTTCCATTATTATCTGAAATGTCTTAGCCTTCCAAATAATGGTTTTAGCCCTTTTCTCGCATGAATTAGCGTGCATTTCGTATAATGTCGAACAAACTTTTGTCGTCGTGGCGGAGCCAACCGGTATCTTGCCTTATAAGTTAGCCACTGCGCTATCTGGAGCTATTTCTCGGTTCCTAAGGAACATCAAAAAGCGAGCAAAGAACAACGCACAGGCAAACGAATGATCCCTCCTCAACAAACTCGCTTTGGGTATCGCTGTTCCATATTTGTGATTCCATGCGGAAAAAGTTTAATTAATCCGGTTTTAGTGAAAACGAAATGTACAATTTTTTTGGTATTTTATTTACATGATTTTTGTTTTAAAATGCACAGGTGAGCATATAAAACTTTAATAATGTATGTGTTGTTTTTGACATCCAGATTAATTTGAGCTTAGCGTATTCTTTGACAAACGCAAACGAGCGCCAAAAATCGAACTCAGACCGCACACATACCATTGAGTTAACGTAGGAGCTGTTGGTTTGTTTATTTAACAAACCTCGCCAAGTGAACGAATAACATAAACAATACGACAAAATCAGTTAAATTAAATCTTCGGAAAGTACGTTGGCGCCATTTGACTCCAGTTGGAATTAAAAAAAATAAGTCTTAAGCGAATCCAGCTGTACTCACAAAATTTTGGTATAAATAACATTCATATAAGATCATTTTACTTCGCTGTCTCCGGCGTCACAAGTGTTGGCGACCAAGTCTCGCTTCGTTGCACCAGAATCGCTGTATTGTTTGATTTTGCGACTTCTCGCTACACATAGTGAAAATAGTACACTGTCGCTCGCAGTGACCTTAAATGCACCGATATTGAAATAAGTAGTTAGTATCTCCAGTAAATACAGTGTTGTATCACGGTCTCCGCGGATTCCTTGCTTTGACAAAGCACTATCTAGTTGAAAACATAACCGTAAACACATAATCACGTGATATATGTTTGGAATATTAAAATAGGTTTTTGGTTTTTTATATCAGCTACGGCTTATAAGCTTGGGCAGCGGCGTAAAACTCCAATTTTTTTTGGGGGGGTTCAGGATCGTGTTTTGTTAGACTACATTGTCGATTACTCTACGACAAATATACACGATTTTCAGACAAACAACAAATTTAAACAAATGGGTCAGTCCTCAGAAATGAAGCAAAAGAAAATGTTGATCCTTAACTTTTTCAGTTGAAATAAAGAAAATTAGCCAAACAAATTTTTTCTGATTTGGCTTCTCCCAACAAAATCGTTGATCAACAGCTTCATATCTAGCGTATCAAGTATATCTTGATGAGTATGACAAATGGCTACGGCATTGAGCATCTGCTGTGTCATTGTACTCCTCAACCAGTATTACAGCCGGCGTAGGGCACTGAAAGATCTTTCAGCTTGTGCAGCGGACGCTGGGCAGAGAAGAAGCAACTTTGAAAGTATTACAGCATTCGGTAGCATAGCACTGACTTCTGAAGCCATGTCTTTCACTACTGTTGCAACATCTGCCACTGTATTTATGACCAACCATTTCCCGGTAGCATGACGATGAAAAACACCCAGTTCACTGTTCAAGCAGTCTATATCTAATTCCGGATACTGCATGATTAGCTCTCGCTGATCATACGACAATGTCGAGCTTAGTAATGACTGTTCGAGCAATGCAGTTATATGCTGTGTGGGAAAAGTGTCAGGCGCTGGTTGATATGGTTCTTCCGGTAGAGAAGTCGGAGCGATTTCGGGCTCAGGATCCTGCGCAGTGGCATAATGTGAAGTTGTTGGATCGTCGTCAGGCGGTTTTTTTCGGTCGGTACGAGAGCGGAAGACTTAGATATCTGCTCCGTATCACGAGGATCTGTTTCTTGTTGGTCGATTGTTGCTGAAAGTGCAGCAGAAAAGGTGACTGATCATTGCCAAAAATACCAATCGGAAAACTTAAAGGAATTTTTCGGAAATTAGTATTATTTCAGGTCCCCTTACGTAGTTTCTTGCGCATAATACTTTAACGATGTTGACCTAAACTAAGATAAGTCGGTTCCATAGTCTCAAGAAAGTGTTAAAAATCTATGTTTAAACGCAACACCTTACCGAAGTAAATACGAGGAAAACGACCAAAATAAAGTCCATAGGCTACATTGCTTACTATATTAAGTAATTATAAACGTTGGGTTGAAAACTCTAGGCCACTACAATCTTTAATTCGTTCGCTGCCGCGTTAGTTTGCAGTGTATGAAACGTGTGTTACAGTAACACATTCCGGTGCATTATAGTCTCCCCCAAAATCTATTCTCAATAACGAACGACAGCTCGAATACTTACTTTTGCTAAAGCTAATCCATGTGTACAGTGTATGAAACGTGTGTTACAGTAACACATTCCGGTGCATTATAGTCTCCCCCAAAATCTATTCTCAATAACGAACGACAGCTCGAATACTTACTTTTGCTAAAGCTAATCCATGTGTACAGTTAAAGTTCCAACTCTGATCGGAAACACAAAAACAAAAAGTGGTGGTGTAACCTAAAATCCGTACAATCCGAATAAAGTACAAACAGTCTAATACATACATGCAGACGGCCGATCATCGGTCCCACGGGGGGCTAACTCACCTGGCCGGCAAAATTTCTCTAGAAGGGGTTGGAGATGAGGATCTTTATTGCTCCTCGCCGGCATATTTTGCACTACGGGTACACTTTTGCACTACGGGGGAAGGGGAGGGAGTAACCCTAGCTTTAGCGCTCCGAAGGGGTGGAGGGGTACCAATCTACCCCTGTCGGCTGTGTATGGTCTTGTACCTGCCAGCCCCCCCCCCCCACTTTTAAAAAAGTTCCGCAGCCTGTGTTTTCGTATAATAAATATGATTGTTACCTTTAGTATAAATATTAGTTACATACCTGTTTTTGTTTTTTTCGCTGCTGAGAAACCAAATGAATGTAACGATAACGATGAAGAATTGTTTCTTTTTTCCATGATAGGACATTTGTTACAAATAAACACGTTTGATGCAATCAATAAAAACTACGCAACTAATGTAAGTTCTGAAATAGACGAAAGTACTACACAGGATGCAGTAATAACTTGAAGACGATGCAAATTTTGGGGGGTCCAGCTCTATGGACCCAGTTTTACGCCAGTGAGCTTGGGCTCTTGATATCAATCTAATCTATAGTCATTCACAAACTATGGAAACCAAAATGATAGAGTCAAGCCCATATTGTGTCTTATTACCCAGCCGTCTTAGTGGTGCCCGTTCCTACCCATGTGGTTTACAAACCACACTCTAGATGCAAACCTCTGCATCTTCTCCAAATGAAGTGGAGGTCGGTATGGTGATATTAGCCCGTTTGTATTGTACTGTACTTAATAGTAATATGATGAAATAATTAATGGATTGTATTCGCAATTTATACGAAAATTAAGCAAGATTTTTGTTTCAGTTATGCTATAAAGATTTAAAAACTCAAAATACCTGTGTTTTTTCAAAATTATGTCAAAGGCACTATAATGGCGGAACTCTGTATTGCAGTTTTTACAATTTGCCTTTTTCAGGGATAATAGGCTCCGATGTTACACAGTTACACTGTCTTTCCCAGCTACCGTTGGGCCTTAATGCATTAAATTATAGAAAATACACAATTTTTGTTTAAAGCTAACAGCTTTGTTGGAAAGAACAATAATCAATTTTGTAGTATTTTGCAGCAAACATACGGTCCCAAAGTTATGCCTTTTGCTACTTTTGGTAATGTTGAAGCTAAACGTGCTACGTCACGTGTCCAAGTGTATTTTCATTCTAATTTGAATATTAATGTCTTGTATCGGTTAATTTATGCCTATTTTCCACATAGCTAAGCTTCAGGATCTTCTGTTCATTTTAGTGTACATTATAGTGCTAGCTAGGCTTGAGGAGATTCTCATAATTGTTTTTGTGTATATAGCTAGGCTTCAGGATCTGGGCTACGTTTTTAGTTTTTGCCTTCTTTATTTTTTAAACAATATTAATTAAAGTACCATTTCAAATTAGTTGGGATTTCGCCTACTGATTCGCCTCTGTTTTATATACATTTTTCTAATAGTACAAGCAATTGTGAATTTTTAAGGCTGCATGAATGAGCATTAATATAAACTGAAATATCCAAAGAATGTTGAAGTTACATCAAATTTTCATGACTTCAAAAGCAAAAATCCTACTACTACAGCCACAACTGCAGCTATATAAATTTTAAGGAACTTCGATTATTAGATCTTAAAGATCACATTGTTAGTAGAATCAATTTCGAAATAACACTTCATGCTCCGCTAAGCAGATAGGTTATGGTCATTTGTTGGTTAGTTTTGAGAGAAGCCAAAACTCACAGAAGTCAACGATTTTACTTACCATGTAAACTAAAGTACAAAGTCTGTAATCTCTGGTTGCTTCCATGACGTCACAGAAAGCTACAACTTCATAAATTGTAAAACAATTTATAAAAATCATGCTAAAATGGCTCGTTTCTATAAACAATTTAATTTAATATAAATTTAATAATATGCACGACGGCTAGAAAATTAGGTACATTACCCTAAAATATTTTTGTTTCTTTTTGCGTTAAAAAGCCAGAATGATTGTAATATGACCTTTAGTATTTGTACAAACGACCTATGGCATGCAACCGACAGATTTTCGTACTGTCTTTTGGTTTTCTGCTGTAATTGATGATTTAATTGCTCTTCTAGAATGTTGTGGCTAAACTTTCTAGAATGTGTACTCTGCGTATGTGTTTACGGCATTTATTATGAAAAATTTTTTTGACAAGTTCAAGTTGTTGGAATTGGAAAATTATATCGTAACATAAAGCATGTACCATAGTTTGGATCTCGCTACCCAGAGGTACCCGTAAGTATAATTACAAACCAAAAAACTGACTTGTATCATTCCTCCACCAGCTCCAGGATGATCGAAAAGAAATTCTTTGGGTAGATCAATGGCCTTCGCAAGCCAATCCATAACGACCATTTCTACCTCGGTACACGCAGGATTAGAGGCCTGAAAACTTTGAAACTCGGTACGTTTAATCTATTTATACGGTTTTGCAGTGGGAAATATAAGGCTTACTGACTGTAAATTCATTTCATAGGTAAGTTGTTTTGAAATGAAAATCTAGAATTCCAATGTTTTAAGTTGATGGCTTCTTAGAAATGAATGACCGGAATAATTAGAAGGAGGATAAACGCAACCAGAACACATTCCAAAAAATTTTTAGAGTAGAAAAACGAAATCTTAACAGTTGTTAGAGGCTAAACCATTGGTCCGATGAGATTAAGTGTTGAAATCCATATGCTAAATTATGATATATAGGTTCAATTCGTAGCTTTATGAAAAACATATGGTAATACGATGCATATGTAACAAAAAATTACTTGTGACAGTATTGCTTTTTCATGTTTTACCACGTACCATAGATATTGCATTCAAAAAATTCGACATAAACTGTTATTAATAATTTTTATACCAGTAAAAAATTATATTGCACCGAATATGCAAAAATATTAAGTTAGAAAACGTCCACATATGATTTTTATAGTGCCGGCAATCAAGCCAAGGCCTCTAGCTCGACAGATAAGTACTCTAACACCACACGATAGTTTCTTTAAACTCGCATTGAAGCTACGCTATGCAGAAGGTTCATATGTGCACAGTGTCTGATTCACATCTTAACTCCTGACCAACATAACAAAAATAGCTTGTTATCTGCAGATTATCGGCAAAACGTCATTTGTGTGAATGTGCTTACTACAACTATAATTATAAAATAATTAAAAATCTGCTGCAGAACTCAGAATTTGTTCATGGAAACCCCAAAAGAAATGATCGAGATCTTGCGCGAAAAGTAATGGACTGCGACTGATGCAAGCAGCTGTAAATAGAAAGAACCATCGCTTAAAATATTAAGAGGAGAATTGATTCAGCCTAGGTTTAACTTTTCGGGAACTAACCTAGTACACAGTGGCGTAGTGTTATGTTGGGCAGGGGTCGGTGATATACCAAGGTACATTTTAACAATTGATCATTATGTCTTTTGTTCTTGAATGGTTTTATCAATTCAGCGTAAACATCGCTTGGCCTCTTGCAGACAACTCTTTTATTATAAACCTCGTTGCAGCAATATTATTTTCAATAATAATTTCGTTACTGTAATAATATAATTTTCAACTGCTGTTGTCAGTCGGGGTTGGAACTATTTATAATAGCCAGTGAACAAATTTTTTTGTTTAAGTCCAGTAAGTTCATGCCTCCTCCATTCTTGGATCACCACCAACGCCAATG
The DNA here is from genome assembly GCA_030248225.1 of Trileptium ribeirensis. Taxonomy (NCBI): domain Eukaryota; kingdom Metazoa; phylum Nematoda; class Enoplea; order Enoplida; family Thoracostomopsidae; genus Trileptium; species Trileptium ribeirensis. The sequence continues at coordinate 38,014 of JASANE010023158.1, forward strand.
CTTGTATCAATAAATATAAACTTTTTACCAAATGTAAAACCAAAAATGTTTACAAAAAAGTCGACAGTGGCAGTTTTTTATTTAATACTTATCGTGGGATTCTTTAGGTGGAAAAGCTGTAGCGTCAATCCAGGTTTTTGACTCCGGTGATAATAAAAACGCGCATTATCATTTGCTGCTTTATTTTGTTGAAATGAATATTTAAAAGCTGAAGTTAATTGTAGATGTTCGGTATTAGACGGTTTTTCAGCCAAAACCTTTAGGCAGTTGTTGATTTCTTACCCAAGAAAATCCGTTGCTACCCAGACCCGCGGACAAAATATCACCAATGATCGACGCGTAAGAACACGATGTTGGATAGTAGGCATAAAAGTGTGGATGTTGCCAATGTGTGTTCTATAATAATATTATTACCATTCGGAATAAAGTATTAAGCAATTCGGGAAAAATCAATTTAATCTCTTTAGGTATTGCATTTAAAAATGGAGAAAGGAACAAGTATTTCTATCATTAAAAATCATTAAAAACTTTTAATAGATATTATGCTGTTATTAAAAATTATATTACGCTGTGAAACTACAAAATTTACGAACTCGTGATTTGGGCTTCTCAACACACATTAGGTAAAAAAATTAATTTTAGGTGCTATTTCGAAACTGGTATTTGTAGCTAAGTTTTCCTAAGACTTTGAAGCTATGTGCATCCAGGTATAATTTCCCATTTTCGTCAATTGAGGTGCAGTTGTTCTGAATGATGTCTATTTTCAAGCTGTAGTAAGAATATATTTTGTTAGAATTAGTTAATCGATTTAGCTCAAGCTTTCACAGTATATACATGTAAGTTTAGCTGTCTTTTTACTTGTGCTGCAGAACCGCTCGATAACCACTCTTATGAGGAATTGGAGGAGTGGTTACAATCGAAAAACAATGTAAATTTTTATATTTGACACTAGAACATTGCAATGTTTCGTTGGATTTAGTCAAAGTATTAAGTTTAGATTTCATTTTACTTGTGCAGCAACCCCGCTCCATAACCGCTCTTACGAGGAATAAGAGACCTGATTAGCATAGAAAACAATGCGAATTTTTATATTTGACACTAGAACATTGAAATGTCTCGATCGATTTTGCCAAAGTATGAGTTATATATTATATCATAGATCTATCTAGTCATTACGTGGCAAACCTGAATTATTAGTTATATCATGATCTCTAACGAACGAAAATACATTTTTTCAGGCCAAACCAACTCGATTCTTTTCTGTTATTGTATTGTAACAACACTAATGTAGCTCAAGCTTTCAATATACCATGTAGCATTAAAGAATAGGTTTTAATATATAGTAGTATATTTATAATAGTAAGCTTAGAATAATCCTTTTACACGAAGCAGTGAAAACGCTAGCACAATTTTAGGTCTATACACGATTAATTGCCTACCGTTCATGCGTCCTAGGAGTAATTTGTCGAACTACTTGTTGCTTTAAGCAGACAGATGTTTATCTGATTTCAGGACAAACTATTGTTGAAATTCATTTAACGGAAAGGTATATAGGTTTTGAATGACACAACCGTCACTTTGTTAGCATTTTTTGACTTATTGAACTGTCCAGCTTAAAGATTTCAGCTGAACGATTAAATCGATAAATGCCTTCAGCTGAACAGAGGTTTATGTTGTAAACGAATTGCGAGAGCTCAAATGAACATGTTGTCGACGACCTATCATCCAGCATCATTTTCTTATACCATTTAGCAATAAGCCTGTATTGATGGTCTATGGTTTGTTCAACGGGCACCACATGTCTTTATACAATCGTTTTAATACTTGCAAAAACGTTAAACGAAAAACTAAAAAAACTCATAGTGAGTTTTATATCACTTAAGTTGGGCATTGTAAATTATTAGCTTGCTTTTAATGTGGATCTATCTCTAACCCATCAGTTTTGTGCAGTATCTGATTGAAATAAGTTTTGTTTTGAAGTATTCCGATAAGGCAATAATATCTGGAAATGAAATGCCTGCCTTGTTTACATAATTTCGCGCTGTCATTTATAGAATACTCAAAAGTTTAATACTTCTTTACACCTTTTGTTGTGCCAGTTAGCATGCACAATCATACTAGTCATGCCAATAGATACAAATGGACTTTATGTGCATTGCAAACTGTTAGGTTTAATGAATTTATAATTATTGTGTACGTTTGCATGTTCTTTGTTTATGCAAATGATAATAAAATTTTCATAAAAAAGCAAACAATAGCACCAAAGTGGTTTATATAATATGTGGCGTTTAAGTAATAAATGACGCAGCATATACAAGTTTTGATCACCCAGGGTGTCTGGTCACGATCGATTGCTTGCTGTATTCGACACCATAGTATTTGTAATGGCATTTTGAAACGTATGGGCAAAGGTCCCAGGCTATAGCCGGGACACAGGGAGTCCCGGTGGTCGACGTGGGGTGGGAAGGGAGGGTAAAGTGACAGGCGACTGGCCGCCGGGAAACTGAGTTATGGGTTCGGCATTTGCGGTGCCTCATGGGAGGAAGGAGATTAGGTGGCTTGACGGGGGTGTAGCCGGGCGCTCGACGATTGGGGATCCGGACCTCTGGGGGGTTTACCACAACTAGATTAGAGTCGTTATTCGTATTACGTAGACTACAGGAAGGGCAGATCCAGGGGGATCCATCGGAACGTGCGTAGGTGCCCAGAGTCCGTTGGCTCTGGGCATAGATGGTCCCGGCGGGGAGTAGGCCAACGGCGTAACCAATTTCAATCGAAATGTCGCCTCATAATCGTCACTCACTTCACCCTCAAAGTTTCCTAATAATGCTAAAATTTTTCGCACGCAATCAGTTCGTCTCGGGTGAGGGGTGTGGTGCAACGCCACGGGGAAAGGTATCTGCGGTTCCTCGTGAGGGGTTCGGCGCCTTGCATGGTGCCACGGGGAGACGGGTGTGGTGCCTCGGGGAGTGGGGTGTGGCGCGTTTGTCGGGTAGGGCGCTCCGGGACCCTCCACCGTGAAATCCTGGGTTCGCGCCCGGGTTACAGCGTAAATTGTTCATAAAATATTTGCTGGCAACTACACTATTCTGCTATTTGCTCCTGGGCTATGATTTGTGTCAGGTGTGTTCAACACCGCGTTAGCGAAATACGATAGGTAGACTTAGACACCATGGATTAACGGATCTCATACACAATGTGTTTTATCATATATGGTATAGGTATGCAGTGAAAACCATTATATGGTATGGATTATAGTAACACAAAACTCCCACACGCCGAGTTGGGTTATATATGACGTAAACTCCCTATTGTGGGTTCCTGACCAAACTAACTAGGCTCGATTCGCCGACACGCAAAAGCTTGCTCAAAACTATTTTACTAAATACACATTATTTCATGCATGAAAAGACTAACAAAAATTTAGCATATCGTTCGCATTCAGAATATTTTAATAAAATCTGAAGATTTTACAATTTGGTTTGTAAAGTGTAAGTTATTGGTTAAAACAGTAATAGAAAAGCGATGTAATCCGATATTATTTGTGCCACTACGCGTTACGAAGCGATGTGTCGTTATCACGTAATGTTTGGTCACCAGTTTAGTTAGCGTTTCTTGAATGCACAACCTTGGCTAAACTCGATGTGCCAATCCTGATCGTGAGGTTAGAGTCTGTCAAAAACAGATTGTTAAAATTATAGAATTCGAGAAATGACATGAATCTTTAATGAAAATAATTTGAAATATTTAATTCATTTGCTTCCTAAAACTGTTTGAAAAGTTTTGTTGGATATGATTGCCAGATGCTTACTCCTTGAAACGCGATCTCTTTAACATCGGAAAATATTTTAGATCACTCTTCCGGACATTCGGACGCTTCTTTTGGTACCTTTATAAATTTAGTCATTTCGATGCACGATATGGCGATACACAAGGGCGGTAATCATTAAGAAGTCGTTTACATATAAATTTTAGCAAAACGTACTCCTTGAAATGCAATCTCTTCAACGTCAGCGAATATGTTAGACCATTGTTCCGCATATTCGGGCGCTTCTTTTGGTAACTTTTTTCGTATATCGCCAGCGTTCAGTTTTGGCATTGGCTGACGGTTTCTTATTGTTGCCCAGTAGTCTGCAACCTGGTCAAAAGTTAAAAATAATTGATAAGATATAAAATGTTACAAAGTTTGTTTTCTCAACGTTTTAGTCACTGCTTTGTATTAGTTTAATTATCATCCGATATAAACACCGATATTTCCGGCCGCGGAAGGTATTCAATTTTTTTGCGGGGGGGGGGAGGGGCAAGTTCAAACAAATCTTAAAGGTACGTTCAGATTAACACATCGAGCGCTGGCCAAAGATAAATCGAAAAAAGGGGCGATAAACAAAGTTATAAAAACGTAACAAAAATACAATGTTAGCATGAGAAAGGGTATTTTCAAAAAGCACCAGCTGCAATTATTTCTGTGGAATTATCGGCTTTCTCCGTGGCACGTTTCTACAAATACGTCAGCCAACATCCTCAATGGCGGCCAATGGGAAGGGGTGGAGATAAAGAGAAAGTTCGTGTAATACCCAAAATAGAGGTAAAATCAGGACTAAGGGGTAAGGAGCAATCAAAGGGATGGACCGGTCTACCACCAGCAGGGATATCGAGATTAGGTCAGAGTCATAAGGTAGATTTCTAAATAAGTTGAATTGGCCGCGTAAAAACAATATTAAAATTAAACTACACTGGCGTTTAACTTGAATTAAACCATAGAAAACGTGTTTAGTACGTGAAAACGAATTACTCTAATTAGAAAAGTATTGTATATATTTGTAAACTATACAGGAAATTGAAAAATTGAAACACTTGGGGCGCATTTGGTAGTTGCACTGATGTGCGGAAGAAAATTTATTATTATACCTGTCCCTTGTTTTCGAATGTATTGTGCTGCAGCGTATTCGGACAACTGGCGACAGCAACAGTTTTAAAACAACATAAACAAGAGGTGGGGAGATTTGTAATTATAATTGAAAAGTGATGGAGGGAAACACCAAAAATACTTATTTGGAATGTTTATAGGAAAAAATGTGTGCCATGGAAATGAGGTATGATGTAAATGGATAGTCATGGTCTGATTTTGTGCACTGGGCACCCTTCAGCCATGGATGATTAGGAATTAATCGAATACTGGGATAAACAGTTAAACATGTTAAACTTTGATTGCTGTTGGCGAATTCGAGTAATCATGCTAACAGTGTGTGTACCATGGCGAGTTCGAATAACGAGCCTTGGAAGTAGTAACAGTTTTAAGGAATTAGTTTTGATTAAAAGGTAAGAATTTGCATGGAATTTCAAATTTAAAAATGGATAAAACTTCAAACACGGCTTAAGGGACAAAAGCTTACATTGAAATAAATAGTGGTAACAGTATTGACTTTATGTAAAGATTACTACTGAGTTCGAAAGAAAAGCTAGCGTTACAATTTTACAAGCTGAAGTTAAGGATTTTGAAATACTCCCCGCTATGCTGCAGCGAGTTCGAGTAAACGAATCCGCAGCGTCTCAATAAGTCATTCAGAGATTTCTCACAAAATTTTAGGTTGTCGTATAGTGTCTGTGTAGGTCAGTATACAGCTCCGTTTAAGCCCCACCAGAACGTGCTCGAGAATGCGAGTTCTGGATTTGATTAAAAAAATCTTCATGCAAAATATCACTACGATGGAGAGTTCGGATAACAGTCCCGTAGCGCCTATTAGTTAAAGTTTGAACTAATTTTTAGCGTAAAATTTGGAAAAAAATAAAATCGAAAAACGGTATTACAAAATTTTATTACTGGTGTCAGGTGGTTTTAACAAGGGGTGGAGAGAACTGTGTTAGTTCTGAAGGCATCCAAGCTCTGTCTTAGCTCGGCTAAGCGGCCTGAGTTAAGGCAGTGGTTGGGTCTAGATTAATCTTCTACAAGATGTTTAGGCTCCGTCCGTGTACCTGGGAATTACTCTTAGTTTTGCAATTGACTACTAGATAAAACGAAGTTACGCGCTTTACCTATTTTGATCGTAATAATAACGTGAACAGATTGCACCAGAGCACTAAAACTAGAAATCTATACAGGTTGCCTAAAATAAAACACCAAAAATAAGTTAAACCTAAGAGCTTAACATTAGACTTGGGAGACAATGGCCAGATTTTAGCAAATAAATAACGAAACTAACGAATAGCAGGGTACCATTGCGTGGTGGAATCGAACGAGTTTATAGATGTTCCAGTGGGTTAAGTCAGTGTTTAGCGACCACCGCAACCTGCAGAGTACCCGAAGAATAACACAATTCCAGTGTGGAGTCAACAAGTGACTACCTACCAGTTGGTCACTCGTGACGCTAGTTCAAACTACGGAATAGGGACGCCCTAACGCTTGAAGCGTTTAAGTAATAGCTGAACACCTATTTCGTATGACCGTATAACAAACCGAGTTCAAGCGTTAACAGTATCGACCCATCTCGTATCCACAATACAACACCTTGTCGTATAAATTTTAATACTAAATGTTAGCTTGAAAGTTTGAAAAATATACGGCAGTATCGTTAGTAAATAACAACAAATTACATAAAAAAAAACTTAACAGCAAACTACATTATGCACTAAAGCAGGGACTAATAACAACTGACATAAGTGATGGAGCATGATTATGACCTGCAGATACATATTATAGAACCGTAACAATTTTCATAATTTTGCGTGACTGTTTAGGGCAATAATTTAGCAACCATCATGCATTGTAGGATACATGTACCTTAAGTCGTAACTACCTGAGACATTCGTAGAATTCGTAGCGCTGAAAAAACCTAAAGAATTTTATGTGTTAGTGTTAGTGGGACAAATGACACAGGACTTTCCCTAAATAGAACGTGGGTGTTGGACCATACCTGCTAAGCCACTAAGCGTAGAATTTCCCCGGCCTGTGCATTGGACAACCCCTAGACGAGGTTGGCACGAACACCCAGTTCCGGTAACTAGGTCCCACCCTAGAGTATGTTAGCAATGTCACAGCCTTCGACGATAGAGCAGCCCATAGAAGACAGTCTGGTTGACAACAGGTGGTGAAGCCGTGCCGGAAAAGGTGAAAGACCAATCCTACCCAGAGGTTCCCGTTCTGGGGATGGGCTGCTCTTTTTCTGGTCTGCCTTACCCTATACTAAATTTTACTATGCCTAGTAATCCCGCCTCCTCGGCAGGATCCGGAAAATCGGTGTAACCTCCTGTTACGCCACTTTAGGTTCTATGTGTGTACATACCAATTATAGGTCAACGCATACTGTTTTGTGTTCGACTACAGGTGCGACTAGAGTTCGTGGAGTTATAAAAGTAAGAAGAATATCAAAACCACGCGAATGGGATAGCTAATAAATTGATCAACATTACCTACTCTATTCGTAATAAAAGCTAAAGATATTAACATAGTGAATTAAGATATCCTGAATAATAAAGTATTCTTAAAATAATAAATTTAAGAAAACATTAAGCATAGACTGATAATAATACTAGATTAATTAGACTTAATTACTTTCTTATTAATATTTTAGAATAGTAACAAGGACATATAAAGAGTACCATAGAATAACAGAAAACCCCAAAACACACGAAATACCAAAGAAAGAAAGATAAACACAGCTCATCATGTAAAATTAACATACCAAGTCATTCGCCATTATCGTCAATACCAATACAACTTTAGCCAACAGGCTAGTTACATCTACCTCGCAGGAATAAAAATAATATTTATTTGTTAAAAGAAAATTATATATGTAATTTTAGGAAAACTAATTTGTAGAAATCGTATAAAGTTAGGAAAAGTTAAATATCGGGGTATTTGAATCAGGAAATAATGACAGGAATTAGGAGATTTCAAAAGTTAATAACAATGGAATAAGAAGGAGATTAGGCTGTCTCGACTCAGGGAAAAAGGTGAAATATACCCGGTAGTAAGGCAGAGTTTAAGAGAACTTGGGAATTGGTAACAATTTTATAAATTTACCATTAAAGCAAGCAAAAATGTTGACTGTTATACGAGATTGAAGATTGAGTTATGTTGTAGGAGTTAGTTATCTCCAAATAAGAGTAAAATTATGTGGTTACCCATGGTATGCTCAGGTGTTCTCTCGCACGATAAAATATAACCACCACCCCTTTGAGAGGGTTTTGGAAATTGTAGCAAAAAATATAGTCCTAAATCGGCCTTATGAGGCAAAGGATGTAAAATAAGGGAAAACGGAGATACTTATACCAAATTTTGATGAGTATTCCTTTAATGGGAATAATATAAAGTTCACCCCGCTGGGAGAGCGAACACTTCCCCATGGAGAAAATGTAAATTAAGGACAAATATGTTATTTAAGTAGAAAAGCAGAAATTTGTGGAATTATGAATTTTAGCATTACCTTAGAGTTGGGAAGTAATGTGTCCAAAATAGGGAGAATTAGACGTCTTCATACCAGAGATGGGTAAAAGTCTCCTTGCGGAAGAGAATATAGGAATCACCCCGCTGGGAGAGTGAATTTCCTCCCAAGTGAGGGTAGATGAATAGTAGTATTTTTAGGACAGAGTCAAAATCAGTGAAATGTAGTCTCTTAGGGAGGAAAAATACAATATTGGACCTGCCCAAAGGTTGACAATTTCCACGGAGCGGGCAGATTGAAGGACCTCCGCCAGCTTGATTTCTGAGAGTATCTGCCTTCCGCCCCATTCCCCTTACCACATATTCTTAAGTTCCTGGATATTTGCATTTTATATCTAAGTTTTATATTTATAGTTTTTACACTTTGCGCTGAATAATTAGTTCCACAAATTATTAGGTACTTCGTGGTTTCTTTAAATAATGAAAAATTATATTTTTCTTCGTTAAAACCTGGTGATTCAATAAGTCTTACAATCCTGTTAGGTTGGTTATTATTTGGTTATATAGAACCTAATTAGTCCGTAAAAGACTTTAATCACCACGAAAATGTCCCTTAGCGACTTCAAAAGTTTATTACATAGCCAATAGTGTTGACGGACTCATGCTATGTAGGGCTGCTCGTATACAATATCATTTTTCAACCGTAGGCAAAATACGTATACGACCTAGCAAGTCCGAGCCAAATACTACTGTGTCAGTATAAGTTACCGTCCAAAATAGGTGCAATTGTGTAATGTTGACTTGAGAATTGAACTGTTCATAATCTAACAGTTATTGGGTAGCAATTCTTTTACCATTTTTGTTTAATTTTATGTATTTTGGTAAAATTTTAGCCAGACATTTAGATTTCACAGAATTAGTGCATTGTTTCTGAGTACTTTGACCATATTAAGGTTCGCTTTCAAAACCAAAACTATACAGCCGTACAAACGTCTAGCCAGATTCGCCGGTTTTCAGCTAAACACAGTATTTATAATAAACTCACTCTGTAACATTGTGTTTACTTTTCCTTCATGTAATACACGCTGCCGATGACAACGAAGAAGGAGAAGACAGAAATTACAAAACGATACAGAAGTTGAAAGATCGAAAAATAAGAAGCGAAATGGAAGAAAAAGAGGAAGCAAGAAGAAGCAGGAATCAGGAAGGCAGAAGAAGGAAAGGGTCCAGGGGAAATCGGAAAAACTAAAACGAAACAAAAAGTTCTGAAGGTAAGACAAGAAGAAACAAAGAAAAATGAATGCAGACGAGATAAAGAATAAAGAATATGACAGAAAGATCAATGAAAAATGAAGAAGTTTCAAGGAGGAAATAACAACGAGTAAAGAAAAAGAAAGAAGGAACACCGAAGAAAGAAGAAGGATAAGGGAAGAATTAAAAGTAGGGTTACAGAAGAAAGAAATGATAGAAGTAATAAGGAAGAGCAAAAACGGAAAGAGGAACAAGGATGTAGGAAGATAATGAAGTGTCAAGGCATAAAGAAGGAAGAATGAGGAAGCAACCTATTAAAACATGAAGAAATGATTAGGCAAAGAGAGAAAAATCAAAGAAGATCGCTGAAAGAAAGAGTGAGAAAAATGTAAGTCTAAGATGAAACACCGAAGAATTAAGAACAAGGAAGTATGGAAAACGAATCAAGGCGGAAGAAACAAGGAAGAAACATCAAGGAAGTACGAAGAAGGAAGAAGGATTAAGGAAGAATGAACCATTGGAAAGAACAATTAAGAAATAAAGCGGAAAAAGAAGGAACATACAGGAGAGAAACATCGAAGAAAGACGCAAAAATAAAGAAAAAAGAAGGAATAAATCTTAAAAAATAGAGGTGACAAATGCAAAAAAAAAAGAAAAAGCAGATGTAAAAAACGAAGAGTTTACGTAATGCCATAAAACGACTTCAAACACTGAATTCGCGGTAGGAAACATAGCTTCAAGGTCAGATGGAAATGAGAATATATAACGGGGAATAAACTATTAGGTATGCAACATCTTGGAATCATTAAATCATACATCTACTCTACAATGACCTACCTTACTGTGGACGATTTTTGGCATTATTTTTCACACCATAATGCTAAAGAAATGCAAAATCGTTATATTTTTTGTTTAAATTTGAAACAAATGTTCGAGGGGACAGGGTAAAGCTTGGAGGGAATAGCACAATAGTTGGATGTACCGGGCAAAAATTGGAATACAGGAACAAACCTGGGGAACAGGACAAAAGCGGGTAATTGTAAAATCCTGAAAGTAAAAGTATGACGGAAAACGTTATAGTCGATCACGTCATCCCACAACATATAAATCATAGCATACAACATTGGTGTCACATTCTTCTTCATGGATATATCATGGGCTCCTGGTATATCATTGTGCGACCCGCATAAATGTACAGCATTATGAGCAGCATTACCGTGAAGATACTATACCGTTTTGTAATCAGTTAAAACTTTTCCAGTCCTGTGAATGTGGATATACTTACTCGATCAATCATTTCTTTTCCGTGCTTGCGGAATTCTTCAGGATCCATTGGATTGGGTAAATTTGGATCCGCCAAAGCCTTCATCAGCATCGGGTTGATTTGATATCTATCCATCGTTTATTTTTCTTAATATACCAATAGTTTAATACCAATTGATTACTGCTGAAAATATGAAAGAAATAGGCTAAACTACAAATTTGAAGGTACAGATAATTTTCTCTCAAATATGTTCTAAGGATACCTCAGTTGTTCGTTATAAGTAATGCTGGTAGCTGATTTGCAAGCAACGAAAAAATAACCAGTTTACATTGGGCACCAGTTGCAGCTGCTGTCCTTTTTAGAGTGAGCAAGGAATTAAAATAGCTATGGGACATTGGAAAAAACGAATGGAGATTATTGACAAGTTTTGTGGATATCTCAACTTTTGAATGAGCAATCGTGGAATGGTGCCGTATATATCTGTATTTAAAACATACATTGTAATGCTGAATTTTATATGCTTGAAATCGACATTTAGCTATGAGTATTTCGTTTATGGTTTATATCCTTTCAATCAAAGTAACACAATTACCACCGTTGGGTTTACATAGTAGCTGGTTATAACCATTAATAGTTGTACGTAATTTATTAATAGTCTTACATCAATGGCTGCTATGCTCGTGGACCAACTACTAATTTTGTATGTGTACCTCCTGTTTTAACGTTTTTTTGTGCGTCTATTCCCATTGTCGAAAAAATTAGATCTCTGAAAAGCCATAAAATCGGTCTTTCTTTTACGTCATTGTTCAACAAGTTTTTTCTGCAGTAAGAAAGATTATCATTTTACCTGGTTACGATACCGATGCACAGGGTGATTACATCAATAGCCTGACCTCGTCAATGAACTAAAAAATCAAAGCTTTGATAATCTGTGCGTTTAAGTATTAGCTCATGCAGTGATTAAACAATGAACAAATTACAATGATGACAAGAAAATTGATTTAGTTCAAATTCTGACGTTGCATAAGTACATATACAGCACATCTACTGGCGTAAAATCACTAAAATAACCCCATTCACTTAAAGATGCGCAATAATTCCTGGACATTTATTGAGTAGGTATTGGCCGCTCGTTGCTGCATATAATTAATAATTACTAATCGCTTTAATTTGTTAGCCGATACAAACGATGTTCTCAAACCCAAGCGAAGCATCTAGCATATGACTTTACTCAAGTGTTGTACAATGTACGAGCTGAGATTGTAAAAATGAACGTTAGAATTAATTCTAACACTTGGGCTTTTTCTATCATTAAGTTTTGCTCTAAATCGCTGCGTGTAATATAAATTTTTAATTACTCCTAAATAAATGTGTTATTACCTATACAAAATTATAGCTGATTCTGCCAATTTATTTTCAGTTAGCAACAGCTACTATTTGTTGTCTGTCATTTTGTCAATAAAGAATTTCAATTAGAAGTAGTAGGAACGAATTACATTGATTAGTTGTACCAAATGTTAAAATTTATGGCAGTTCCAATTATTAGTTAGAATGTGGACTTTGTATTTATTTCAAGTAGCTTAGATTTTCGAGTTTCCATAGTATAAAATCCATTAAGCATTAAATCCATTTAAATTTGGTTTGTCATATCCGATAGCTTTTGCGATTCATTCAGAAGGTTGTAGCTGTAGTAGTGCTGATCTCGTTTCAAAAGTTAAAGATCAATCCATCACAAATGTCAGCTGTAACACAATTAACTATACTTAAAATTTTTCGAAAAAAGAGTTACCGTGTGAAAATAATTCAAATGTAACTCACTGGCGTTGGAACGTTTGCAAATTCGGGGACTTAAAGTAATTTTGTGCGGACTGTTATATCTGTGAACATCAGCAGCTAAACTCTTGAAGGGCCATTCCCTCTGCCGGTACCAACAAATTCCAATGCGTTCGTGCAACTTACATGACTTTTTTCTGTTTAATTATTTTTTCTTTTGTTTTTCTTGACTTAAATTTTCTTCATCGTAAGCACAATTATTGACAACAAAGTGCAGTTACATTGCCTTTCGAAATAGCAGCATTTAGAAGTGTATTCCAAAAAGGCAAACAACGTGAATGCTGCGAAACCTTCGTTAATCTAAGCAATTTCCCTCTGACACGGTATTCCAATTTTTACTTTTTAGGAAATCAGTATATATTACTTTAGATTTATGTAATTTTTTTCTACGCTTGTTTGTTTTTGTTATGTTTCTGTAGTTGTCCTGTCTGCTGCATCAGCGGGAAACTTCAAGTATAAAATAGTGCCTCAAAGAAAATAATACGTTATCCTTATCACTTCATGAAATGTCGCTTACTTTTTGAGCGGACATTAAGTTGTTATTTACTTTTTGTGGGTCACCACAAATTTTTTTAGTATATATTGACTATGAACAAATGAATTTACATTCAGTTCTCCTTATATAAAATAATTCAAGAAATGTGTAATGATGAACTGACCACCTTGCATTACCGACTACAATACTAGTTGCTCCTAAGGGAATGTAAATAAAATAACCTAGCTAGTAGAAAGCATTTTGTACCGAATATATATTCGTTTGAACAAGTTGGATTTTTATATTTCTTCACAGTTTGATCCGGTGAAAGAAATTTTTCTCTCCATTGCTTTACCTTCGTCACGATAGCAATTAAAGTAAGACTCTCTTTTGAATTCCTCGTTCTGGGTCGCGATTCGAAACTTTTGAAACACCGCTACCATGGAGGACAAATAGAACTAGTCGGGTGGGGCAACATCGCACATCGCGAAAACTGCGGCACTTAACATCCAGTGTGGCTTGTGCTAAAATAATTCTTGCCGGGACATGACCCACTGCGGCATAGTAGTTTACGCGGTGGTTTCGAAATTTCTGTAATTCGATTCTTAAGAACTGACTTTGAACAGTTGGCATCGCTGAGGCACAGGTTCATGGATAGCCGCTCCATGAAAAGTCAGGTATCAAAAGTCATGATGCAGTGCGATGGGGGAGACTGCATAATACAACGTTGACGCACAGAGCTAGAAGTCTTGGGTGTTAGTGATTACCAAGATGTATAATTTTCCTCAACTTTAACGTTATATATGTTAAAACAACTGTATTAGTATGTATTAATAAAAACGAAGCAAATCAAATAAACGAATCATAAACAAATCAAGAAAGCTCATAATCTTGCTACATTATTAATGTAACAAAAGCTTTACGGTGATTTAAATACTTAAAACGCATTTATAAAATCAAAATGATTAGTTTGTTGACATTGTGGACTGATTACTATGGCTTTTATATAAGGCAAATCAACGCTTTCGCTACAAGCATGAGCAGCAATGTCATCGTATAACTGACGTAAACATTCCATTCTAACAATTTTAGTTAGCCGGACCACTGCTTACAATCACTGTAAACCAGTCGGTATTGCGATTTTTAACATTTTATTTCATTAAAAACAAATTAAAGTATACAGGGTGCTGAAAGGATACTCCAGTTACCTAGCAATGGGCCATTAGTTATTCGAAACCACCCAGATTACAAGACTAACATGCTACCAGGACAATCCACAGTATTCGATCAAATAGAGTTATAACTAACGATATGTACTATTGCGTAGTGAGGCGTTCCATCATTCAATTCCTGAGTCGTGGAGCGAGCATTTTCGGAGCTCAGGGTCCTCACGATGCTCTGAATGCATTGAATAACGTTCGATTCAGTAAATGAAGAGATCAGCGAGGGATATTACGATGGCATTCAAGGACGAGCCTTTACCGTTTAACGCCGGCATAAACATAAACAATAGATTTAAGTTTTTGATTTTTAATTTAATTGACTGAACGATCATAATAATCGGCACATCTGTACTTGTTGCGGACATCAAAATTATCAGGTAATAGTTGGGGTGTCTACAATGCTTTGAGGAAGTCTAGGTGTGGGCTGTCTGTTATTTAGACCGAATCATCGATTCACTCTCTTCGGATGGAATAGTCACTGACCGTAATTGTCTGGAAATGTTCAGTCCGCAGTTCCAGCCGCACCGTTAACGAGTTTCTGAGACTGGCGAATTTTTCCTTACGTCTGTGGTTTCATGAGACACTCGGTGACTTTTGGAAAGAAGATTAGGTTCGTTTAGTAGCATAGGCGCTTGTAAGATTTCACACGGCCCTATTTATTTCTGTTCACAGTACTGAATAAGAACGATTGCAACTGTTATGAAAAAGTGGGTTGATGCGTGATTGTAAACATTATCTGCTAACCGTTAAATACGATGAACTGGCCCGGTCAATCACAAGGTTTTACTGCGACTGATATTTATGTGGGAAGTGTTTGAGGATATTTACAGTATCGACACCTTAGGCAAAATGATTAGTGAACTGTTTGTTGAAATATTTATTAACCGTTAGACCGGAAGACGTTGTTTTGTTAAGTGACCCGTAAGCTGTCAAACTTTGACTCTGCCAGATTTATTTCGACGGAGAGAACTAAAAGAAGGAGCCCAAGGCGATTGCGTTGATCAGAGACCTAGTCAAGTGAGAACTGACATTGAAGATGCCGGAGTTGCTCAAAAAATTTATTGATCTATGGACAGTTAATGATACACAATAAGTTGTTTGCATTAAAATTCTTAAAGCTTGCGTATTAACCCTATCACGCATTTCGTACAATTTTGAACAAACTTTTGAGCAGTGGCGGATTGAATCTGGATCGTTTAACTGCGAGCCTTGTGCGTCAAGTGCTAAGCCATCTAGGCGATGTTGCTCGGTTCCAAAGAACCTCACTAAGCGAGCGAATAGCAACTTACGAGCCAACGCACGCCGCGCGACACACTCGATTACTGCATCCCGTCGAAATGTACGTAAATCTATTACTGTATGAAGGAAATCAACATGTCAATGCTTATTTACTATTAATATATCACAAGGAAAACTTTTGCAGCAGTGACTTATTGAACCTGTATCGATTTGGCTACGAGCCTCATACACACTAGCCTTTACGCTATTAAGAACATGAGCGCACCCAAAGAGGAACCAGCCTATGGCCGCCCAAACAGTTTCTAATTTTAAGTATTCGGCGTCTATCAAAAGTCAATGCTTAGAAAATTTTGGTTTAAAATCTTGAATTTATTCTCCCTCAAATATAAATCATGCATTTGCCGCACCCCATCAAATATAAATCCTGCGCAGCCCTGATTAAGGAACCGTTGTTCCATTTCTTAAGGAACTACGCTAAGCGGGTGAATAAACAGCCGTACAAACGTATTCTGAAAAAACGAGCTGGGATGGAAAATTGTTTCGTAATGTACGCTGTGACAAATGTGTCAATTTATGCAGAAAGGACTAATAGCGTCCAAAAAATAAACACGCTTTATCAGGTGCACAAAACATTTCGATGTCGCTCGGAATTGAAACTAGTTAAACAAATGTTGTCCAATTGCTGCAGGCCAAAGATTTTTATAACAACTCTGAAAAGACAGTGCTGGGCAAGACTGTAATTTATGATAGAATTGTCCAAGTTTAAGTTGGTAATCATCACTGTTTCTGTTTGTATCTTGTTATAACAAACTGAAGCGATAGTAAATCACCAGAGGTAGCAAAGCTGAAGCAACGATACGATTTATTGCTGCTGCTGCAAAAATCTTTTTCCACAGATTTAAAATTAAAATTGATTTCCACAATTCTGCTGCAATTATTACCCGTAAAGTGAGCGAATAAAATTTACTGTATAAATAATTGGCTCAGGCGCGAATGCCTTGTAAAGATTTGGACCAGATTTACTGAAACCATCCCAAAGGTACAATTTGAGGATATGCTCTTTAACTATACTTGATATGTTTACTACTCTGATTATATCGTGGAAATTACCTTTACAATCAAAAAGATTAAGTGGGGTTATAGGTCAGAACATGTGTACTGTAAAAAACTTTTGGTCATATGATTGTATATAAATCCACTCGATAAATGAATAAAAGTTGGCGTTAAATTTCCTGCAAAATACAATTACGAGTAGTTCGCAAGAGGAGCAATTATATAATGCTGTCGTTACTGCTAACACAATAACGTAATGATACACACATTATGTAAATTTGACATATATTGGCTTACGCTTCTCCAAAGATATAGACCGAATGGTCCAACATTAGAGTTGTTTTTAAGCTTTAACAAACAATGAGTGATTTACGTCCACTGGAGGGGTAATGACAACTCGTTGCTCTGGAACCAAATACTCTTTATACTTTGAACTGGATAGCCGATAAAATAGGTGTTTCTATACCCAAGATTCCCAGAGGAGCATTTAGCATATCAAAGCGAGCGAATAACACCGCGCGTGTAAACATATACCACACGACAAATTCCGTCAATCAACATTTCATATTATGCGCTGAAGTCACTTGGAACCATGGAGTATATGTTATACGGTTAATTACGAGCATTACTATGACAAAGTTCATAAATATTAGAGTGCATTTAAATATTGAATTCGACACCGTATTGATATTCCATTTTTCCGGTGTCTTAATGTATATTTTGGTTTAGGGATTTAGATCATGTCCCTGCTTACTACTGAAGCTATAAATGTACGCGTAATAACCGGTCGGAACCGTATAAAGAGTCAGATGAATAAATGATGACATCTGGTTATTACCAACTACCGTAGGTATTAGGCCTTGTATTATTTAGTTATCCCAGCTACCGTGTTTTTAGTTGCCCCGTGCAATATTTATTTTCGGTATGTTCGGATTTGTTTCGGTATTTTCGGATAAATTCGGTTTGTTCGTAAGTCAACAGAGGCTGGTTGGATCAATGTCGGCGAGGGCTCAAAGTGACGCTATCTAGAGAGATTTTGAGACTTAGATTCCTGGCACTACATCTTCACCTATTGTCATTGAAAAACCCTAAAAGTATATAAAAGTATAAAGATATTTTTTAAAGTTTTAATTACGCTAACTTTCATACACTTTCATTACGCGAAAGCACACTAATTTCGCTAATTTTCATTTCAACATATTTCAACTCTGCACAGATTCGCATGTTGTTTTTATATATAGGGGCATAAATACCTTTGCTTTGCTATCCTATGTCGCCACGCTAAGATGGTACAACCCATCCTTTCAAGCCTAAATTTCAAATCTTTTGGATCTCATCAAGTACTTGTTTCTTCCATTTAGGCATTAACATTTATTGGTCCACGTATTGATTCCCATCTTTTCGAGAATACTAAAGCTTTAGGAACGTTTCGTTCAAAATATTAATGTTTTCAAGGAGTCTCAACAGTAGTAGGGATCTGGCCACTCGTGGCGCTTAGTATATACATGCTCCCATATGTACTAGACCGGGATGCTGCGGTGTTTTTTCGACTTACCCCATTCCCAAGCGTCGTTTGTCGTGTCAGCATGGTTCTTCTGGCTTATGAGCTGGACCCTGGGTTAAAACTTACAAATGTACGGCTCGTGCATACATGGGTGAGGTCCCGGGATGCGATAGCAGGTGCTTCGAAGGAGGCGGTAGAATTTTCCGTCCATTTTTGCCAAATGTCGCCTAATTTTTGCTAATTTTGACGCATTCCCCCGATTTTTGCTTTTTTACTACATCTTTCGCTCGCGTCTGGCGCAGGGTGGCGGGGGGGGGAGGGCACAGAATCAGGGAGATCAGGCTACCTACCAGGGGAATCGAAGATGCCCCGAGAAGGGGGTCCGGGCCTCAGGGGGATTATCCCCCTCTCCCCTATCAGTATCTATCGTTTTATGTTTACGCAAAGGTGGATTACTACCATGTTGCCGTACATAGATAATATACGTAATTTAAACGTAATTAGTTGTTGTGGAACAACTGTACCAATTTAAGAGTTAAACAATGACGGATGGTAAATTTTGATTAACCACTTACGTCCTGAATTAATTTATATTTCGAGTATCGACGAACAATCATTGGTCTCTGCGAGGTGTCGAATTCCAAACGCTCGGATGAAAATCACGTTTACTAAACCTCTGAGCTATCTCGAATCTATTGCTCGGATATTTAAGGCTCATTGCAAAGCTAGCGAACAACAACACGAGTGCAATCGTGCACTAGTTGCCGAATTTAGTTAGTAAAACACATTCAAACGAAATTAATCATTATGGAACAGGAGTTAAAGGGTTAAACACTGTGGCGTAAAAAATTTTGATTAACGACTTATGTCCTGAATTAATTTACATTTCTTGTGTCGATGAATAATTATTGGTCGCAGAAAGTTATCAAACCCCGAACGCTAGGGTGAAACTCACGTTTACTAACCACTGAGATATCTAGAAGCTATTGCTTGAATCCGTAAGGTCGTTTCCAAGCCAGTGAAGAATAACATGCTTGCAATCGTGCAGTAGTTGCAGAATTTAGTTAGCACAACATATTCAAACGTCATTAGATGCTGTAGAACAACTGTAGAGCATTGAGAGTTAAAGGGTTAAACAATGTGGCATAATAAATTCTGATTAAACACTTACGTTCTGAATTTATTTACATTTGGAGTATCGAGGAAAAATTATTGGTTGCGCGTGGTATCGAACCCCGAACGCATGGCTGAAAGTCATGTTTGCTAACCACTCAGCTGGCTCGAAGTTATTACTTGAATTTGTAAGACTCGTTGCAAAGCCATCCAACAATCGTGCAGTAGTAGCAGAATTTAGTTAGTGTAACACATTCAAACGTAATTAGTTGTTGCTGAACACCTATAGGATTTATACGTCGTTCACGTTATAATGTCCCCGCTGTTTGGAACTTTTGTTCCTCTGTAGTCGCGACCCTACCGTATAGGTTGACACCCATACTGGAAATCAATTGCCGCGGGTGTACCACGCACCCCTAGCTACTACATTTTTGACAGTGTCGTACATACCCCTAGCTACCAATTTAGCGCGAATTAGCTATAACGGATATCGTCTGTAACTAATGCGGTTTATTAGTCAACTGTCCTATGTAGTTGTTTCTAAATTTAT
This sequence comes from Trileptium ribeirensis, assembly GCA_030248225.1. Lineage (NCBI taxonomy): Eukaryota > Metazoa > Nematoda > Enoplea > Enoplida > Thoracostomopsidae > Trileptium > Trileptium ribeirensis. The sequence continues at coordinate 57,899 of JASANE010023158.1, forward strand.
GATATTTGTATCTTCCTATATGAACATTGCTCAAATAATTCGAACACTGTCAATAAAACTGCCAGAAGACACGGTCTGTTTGACACACTCGAGAATTGGTAATACATGTAACTAGCACCTTTGAAAAAATTTATTAAAAACAAGAGGGTATCTAAGACACCCTATTGTCAACAGTGTGCCTGACACTGTGTGGTGTACACAGGTTCCAAACGTTGGGGACATTATAACGTGAATGCCACATTAAAAGATTAAACAATGTGGCTAACCACTGAGCTATCTCGAAGCTATTGTTTGGATCTTTAAGGCTCATCGCAAATACAGTGAACAACAACACGCGTACAAAAGTGCAGTAATTCCTGAATTTAGCTAGCACAACACATTCAAACGTAATTGCTTGTTGTGCAACAACTGTAGGATTTAATGGGTTTAACTCTGTGTCATAATAAATTCTGATTAAACACTTACGTCCTGAATTCTTTTAATACATTTGGAGTATTGACGAAAATTATTGGTCGCGCGAGGTATCAAACCCCGAACGCACGGGTCAAAGTCAAGTTTACTAACCACTCAGCTATGTCAGAGCTATTGCTCGGAGCCTCAAGGCTCGTCGCAAAGCCAGTGAACAGCAACACGCGCGCAATCGTGCAGTAGTTGCTGAATCTAGTCAGTATAACGCATTCAATCGTAGCAGTTCAAAGGTTAAACAATGTCGCATGGTAAATTATGATTAACTACTTACTTCCTGAATTAATTAAGATTTCGAGTATCGACGAACAATCATTGGTCGCCGCGAGGTGTCGAATTCCAAACGTTCATGCGAAAGTCACTTTTAGTAAACCACTGAGCTATCTCAGATCTATTGCTCGGATCATTAATGCTCATTGCAAAGCCATCGAACAACAACACGGGTGCTATCGTGCAGTAGTTGCCGAATTTAGTTAATAAAACACATTCAAACGTAATTAGTTGTTGTGGAACAACTGTAGGATTTAAAGGGTTAAACAATGTGGCATAGTAAATTTTGATTAACCATTTACATCCTGAATTAATTTACATTTCGAGTACAGACGAACAATTATTGGTCGCCGAGAGGTATCGAACCCAGAACGTACCGGTCAAAGTCACGTTTGCTAACTATTCAGCTATCTCGAAGCTATTGCTTGAATCTGTAAGGCTCGTTGCAAAGCCAGTGAAGAATAACATGCTTGCAATCGTGCAGTAAGTTGCAGAATTTAGTTAGTGCCACACATTCAACCGTAATTAGTTGTTGTGGAACAACTGTAGCAATTCAAGGGTTAATAAATGATGCATAATAAATTTTGTTTAACCACTTTACGTCCTGAATTAATTTACATTTGGAGTATCGACGAAAACTTATTGTCGCCGCGAGGTATCAAACCCCGAACGTGCGGATCAAAGTCACGTTTACTAGCCGCTCAGCTATCTCGGAGCTAATGCTCGGAGCCTCTAGACTCGTCGCAAACCTAGTGAACAGCAAGACGCGTGCAATCATGCAGTAGTTGCAGAATTTAGTTAGGACAACACAATAAACCGTAATTTAGTTGTTATGAACAACTGTAGGATTTAAAGAGTTAAACAATGTGGCATAATAAATTCTGATTAAACACTTACGTCCTGAATTCATTTAAGTTTGGAGTATTGACGAACTTTATTGGTCGCGCGAGGTATCGAACCCAGAACGCACGGGTCAAAGTCACGTTTACTAACCGCTAGGCTATCTCGGAGCTAATGCTCGGAGCCTCAAGACTCGTCGCAAACCTAGTGAACAGCAAGACGCGTGCAATCATGCAGTAGTTGTAGAATTTAGTTGGTACAACACAATCAACCGTAATTTAGTTGTTATGAACAACTGTAGGATTTAAAGAGTTAAACAATGTGGCATAATAAATTCTGATTAAACACTTACGTCCTGAATTCATTTACGTTTGGAGTATTAACGAACTTTATTGGTCGCGCGAGGTATCGAACCGAGAACGCACGGGTCAAAGTCACGTTTACTAACCACTCAGTTGTCTCGAAGCTATTGCTTGAATCCCTAAGGCTCGTTGCAAGCCAGTGAAGAGTAACATGCTTGCAATCGTGCAGTAAGTTGCATATTTAGTTAGTACAACACAGTCAACCGTAATTTGTTGTGGAACAACTTTAGAATTTAAATTGTTAAACAATGTGGCATAGTAAAGTCTGATTAAACACTTATGTCCAGAATTAATTTACATTTGGAGTATTGACGAAAATTATTGGTGGCGCGAGGTATCGAAACCCGAACGTATGGGTCAAAGTAACGTTTACTAACCACTCAGCTATCTCGGAGCTATTGCTCGGATCTTTAAGGTTCATTGAAAAGGCAGCGAACAACAACACGCGTGCAATCGTGCAGTAGCTGCAGAAATTAGTAAGTACAACACACTCAAACGTAATTAATTCTTGTGGAACAACTGTGGGATTTAAAGGGTTAAACATTGTGGCATAGTATATTTTGATTAACCGCTTTCGTCCTGAATTAATTTACATTTTCAGTATCGACGAACAATCATTGATCGGCGCGAGGTGTCGAATTCCAAACGCTCGGGTGAAAGTCACTTTCACTAAACCACTGAGCTATCTCGGATCTATTGCTTGGATATTTAAGGCTCGTCGCAAATACAGTGAACGATAACACGCGTACAATCGTGCCGTAATTGTTGAATTTAGTTAGTACAACACATTAAACATAATTATTTATTTTGCCACAACTGTAGGATTTCAAGGGTTAAACAAATGGCATAGTAAACTCTGATTAAACACTTATGTCCTGAATTAATTTACATTTGGAGTATTGACGAAAATTATTGGTGGCGCGTGGTATCGAACTCCGAACGTACGGGTCAAAGTCACGTTTACTAACAACTCAGCTATCTCGGAGCTATTGCTCGGATCCTCAAGACTCGTCGCAAAGCTAGTGAACAGCAAGACGCTTGTAATCATGCAGTAGTTGCAGAATTTAGTTAGTACAACACAGTGAACCGTAATTTTGTTGTTGTGGAACAATTGTAGCATTTAAAGATTTAAACAATGTGACGTAATAAATTTAGATTAAACACTTACGTCCTGAATTAATTTACATTTGGAGTATCGACGAATAATTATTGGTCGCCGAGAGGTATCAAACCCCGAACGCATGGGTGAAAGTCACGTTTACTATCCACTCAGCTGTGTCGAAGCTATGGCTTGAATCCGTAAGGTTCGTTGCAAAGCCATCGAACAACAACACGCGTGCAATCGTGCAATAGTTGCAGGATTTAGTTAATACCACACATTCAATCGTAATTACTTGTTGTTTAACACCTGTAAGATTTAAAGGGTTAAACAATGTGGCTAGCCACTGAGCTATGTCGAAGCCATTGCTTGAATCCGTAAGGCTCGTTGCAAAGCCAGCGACAATAACACGCGTGCAATCGTGCAGTAGTTGCAGAATTTAGTTAGTACCGCGCATTCAATCGTAATTACTTGTTGTTGAACACATGTAGGATTTAAAGGGTTAAACAATGTGGCTAACCACTGAGTTATCTCGAAGCTATTGTTTGAATCCGTAAATGTCATTGCAAAGCCAGCGACAACAACACGCGTGCAATCGTGCAGTAGTTGCAGAATTTAGTTAGTACAGCATTTTCAAACGCAATTAGTTGTTGTGGAACAATTGTAGCATTTAAAGGGTTAAACAACGTGGCATAATGAATTCTGATTAATCATTTATGTCCTGAATTAATCTACATTTCGAGTATAGACGAAAAATTATTGGTCGCCGCGAGGTATCAAACCCCGAACGCACGGGTCAAAGTCACGTTTACTAACTACTCTGCTGTCTAGCAGATATTGCTCGGATCCTCAAGGCTCATCGCAAAGACAGTGAACAACAACACGCGTGCAATCGTGCAGTAATTGCTGAATTTAGTTAGTACAACATATTCAAACGTAATTTCTTGTTGTGTAACAACTGTAGGATATAAAGGGTTAAACAACATGGCAAAAATTCTGACTAAACACTTACGTCCGGAATTAATTTGTATTTGGAATATCGCCGAAAATTATTGGTCGCACGACGTATCGAACCCTAATGCAAAGGTCAAAGTCACGTTTACTAACCACTCCGCTATCTCTCGGATCCTCAAGGCTGGTCGCAAAGACAGTGAACAATAACGCGCGGGAAATAGTGTAGTAGTAATGCAGTAGTTGCAGAATTTAGTTAGTACAACACAGTCAACCGTAATTTAGTTATTGTGGAACAACTGTAGCATTTAAAGATTTAAACAATGTGACGTAATAAATTTAGATTAAACACTTATGTCCTGAATTAATTTACATTTGGAGTATCGACGAATAATTATTGGTCGCCGAGAGGTATCAAACCCCGAACGCATGGGTGAAAGTCACGTTTACTATCCACTCAGCTGTGTCGAAGCTATGGCTTGAATCCGTAAGGCTCGTTGCAAAGCCATCGAACAACAACACGCGTGCAATCGTGCAATAGTTGCAGGATTTAGTTAATACCACACATTCAATCGTAATTACTTGTTGTTTAACACTTGTAGGATTTAAAGGGTTAAACAATGTGGCTAGCCACTGAGCTATGTCGAAGCCATTGCTTGAATCCGTAAGGCTCGTTGTAAAGCCAGCGACAATAACACGCGTGCAATCGTGCAGTAGTTGCAGAATTTAGTTAGTACAACGCATTCAAACGCAATTAGTTGTTGTGGAAGAATTGTAGCATTTAAAGGGTTAAACAACGCGGCATAATGAAATCTGATTAAAAACGTCCTGAATTAATGTATATGTGGAGTATCGACGAAAAATTATTGGTCGCCGCGAGGTATCAAACCCCGAACGCACGGGTCAAAGTCAGGTTTACTAACTACTCTGCTGTCTAGCAGATATTGCTCGGATGCTCAAGGCTCATCGCAAAGACAGTGAACAACAACACGCGTGCAATCGTGCAGTAATTGCTGAATTTAGTTAGTACAACATATTCAAACGTAATTTCTTGTTGTGTAACAACTGTAGGATATAAAGGTTTAAACAACATGGCAAAAATTCTGACTAAACACTTACGTCCGGAATTAATTTGTATTTGGAATATCGACGAAAATTATTGGTCGCACGACGTATCGAACCCTAATGCAAAGGTCAAAGTCACGTTTACTAACCACTCCGCTATCTCTCGGATCCTCAAGGCTGGTCGCAAAGACAGTGAACAATAACACGCGTGAAATAGTGTAGTAGTAATGCAGTAGTTGCAGAATTTAGTTAGTACAACACAGTCAACCGTAATTTAGTTATTGTGGAACAACTGTAGCATTTAAAGATTTAAACAAGGTGACGTAATAAATTTAGATTAAACACTTATGTCCTGAATTAATTTACATTTGGAGTATCGACGAATAATTATTGGTCGCCGAGAGGTATCGAACCCCGAACGCATGGGTGAAAGTCACGTTTACTATCCACTCAGCTATCTCGAAGCTATTGCTTGAATCCGTAAGGCTCGTTGCAAAGCCAGCGACAACAGCACGCGTGCAATCGTGCAGTAGTTGCAGAATTTAGTTAGTACCACACATTCAATCGTAATTACTTGTTGTTGAACACCAGTAGGATTTAAAGGATTAAACAATGTGGCTAACCACTGAGCTATCTCGAAGCTATTGCTCGGATCCTCAAGGCTCATCGCAATAACAGCGAACAACACGCGTGCAATCGTGCAGTAGTTGCAGAATTTAGTTAGTACAACGCATTCAAACGTAATTACTTGTTGTGCAACAACTGTAGGGTTTAAAGGGTTAAACAACATGGTATAAAAAATTCTGAATAAACACTTACGTCCTGAATTAATTTGCATTTGGAGTGTTGGCGGAAATTATTGGTCGCACAGGTATCGAACCCTAATGCAAAGGTCAAAGTCACGTATGTTTACTAACCACTCCGCTGTCTCGAAGCTATTACTCAGATCCTCAAGGCTGGTCGCAAAGATAGTGAACAACAACACGCGTGCAATCGTGCAGTATTTGCTGAATTTAGTTAGTACTACACATTCAAACGTAATTACTTGTTGTGCAACAACTGTAGGGTTTAAAGGGTTAAACAACATGGCCAAAATTCTGATTAAACACTTACGTCCTGAATTAATTTACGTTTGGATTATCGACGATAATTATTGGCCGCACGACGTATCGTACCATAACGCAAAGGTCAAAGTCACGTGTACTAACCAATCCGCTGTCTCAGAGCTATTGCTCGGATCCTCAAGGCTCGTCGCATAGCCAGAGAACAACAACACGCGTACAATCGTGCAGTAGTTGCAGAATTTAGTTAGTACAACACATTCAAACGTAATTAGTTGTTGTGCAACAACTGCAGGATTTAAAGGATTAAATAACGTGGCATTATAAATTCTGATTAAACACTTACATACTGAATTAATTTGCATTTGGTGTATCGGCGGAAAATATTGGTCGCACCAGGTATCGAACCCTAACGCAAAGGTCAAAGTTACTAACCACTCCTCTGTCTCGGAGCTACTGCTCGGATCCTCAAGGGTCGTCGCAAAAACGGTGAACAACACGCGTGCAATTTACATTTGGAGTATCGCTGAATAGGTGTTGGTCACCGCGAGGTATCGAACCCCGAACGCTTGGGTGAAAGCCATATTTGAATTAAACATGTGGTGTTATAAATTTTGGTTAATCCTTTTTACGTCTTGAATTTACATTTGGAGTATCGCTGAACAGTTATTGGTCACCGCGAGGTATCGAACCTCGAACGCTCAGATGAAAGTCAAATTTGAATTAAACATGTGGTGTTCTAAATTTTGGTTAATCCTTTTTACGTCTTGAATTTACATTTGGAGTATCGCTGAACAGTTGTTGGTCACCGCGAGGTATCGAACCCCGAACGCTTGGGTGAAAGTCAAATTTGAATTAAACATGTGGTGTTATAAATTTTGGTTAATCCTTTTTACGTCTTGAATTTACATTTGGAGTATCGCTGAACAGTTATTGGTCACCGCGAGGTATCGAACCCCGAACGCTTGGGTGAAAGCCATATTTGAATTAAACATGTGGTGTTATAAATTTTGGTTAATCCTTTTTACGTCTTGAATTTACATTTGGAGTATCGCTGAACAGTTATTGGTCACCGCGAGGTATCGAACCTCGAACGCTCGGATGAAAGTCAAATTTGAATTAAACATGTGGTGTTCTAAATTTTGGTTAATCCTTTTTACGTCTTGAATTTACATTTGGAGTATCGCTGAACAGTTGTTGGTCACCGCGAGGTATCGAACCCCGAACGCTCGGATGAAAGTCAAATTTGAATTAAACATGTGGTGTTCTAAATTTTGGTTAATCCTTTTTACGTCTTGAATTTACATTTGGAGTATCGCTGAACAGTTATTGGTCACCGCAGGATCAACCCCAACGCGGGGAAAGTCAAAAATAAACATGTGGTGTTCTAAATTTTGGTTAATCATTTTACGTCTTGAATTTACATTTGGAGTATCGCTGAATAGGTGTTGGTCACCGCGAGGTATCGAACCCCGAACGCTTGGGTGAAAGCCATATTTGAATTAAACATGTGGTGTTATAAATTTTGGTTAATCCTTTTTACGTCTTGAATTTACATTTGGAGTATCGCTGAACAGTTATTGGTCACCGCGAGGTATCGAACCCCGAACGCTTGGGTGAAAGCCATATTTGAATTAAACATGTGGTGTTATAAATTTTGGTTAATCCTTTTTACGTCTTGAATTTACATTTGGAGTATCGCTGAACAGTTATTGGTCACCGCGAGGTATCGAACCTCGAACGCTCGGATGAAAGTCAAATTTGAATTAAACATGTGGTGTTCTAAATTTTGGTTAATCCTTTTTACGTCTTGAATTTACATTTGGAGTATCGCTGAACTGTTGTTGGTCACCGCGAGGTATCGAACCCCGAACGCTTGGGTGAAAAATCATATTTGAATTAAACAAGTGGTGATATAAATTTTGGTTAATCCGTTTTACGTCTTGAATTTACGTTTGGACTATCGCTGAACAGTTATTGGTCACCGCGAGGTATCGAACCCCGAACGCTTGGGTGAAAGTTAACGATATGAAGCAACTATTCTATTTTTAAGGGTTAGAATCTTTTCTTCCTCTAATTTCCTGTGCTATGCCTCGAAGCTGTTGCTAAACTACTTGTAGGCTCGCCGCTTGGCCGTGAACAACGTCGTGTTTGCGATTCGCGTGGTGATTGCTGAATTTTAGTTATTGTTTAGCTCTTTCTAGATTTCATTTGTTTTTGTGTCTTAACATTGTTACCCGGGTTTGAAACCCAACTTTGTAAACGTTATGGCCAACCACTCAGTTGTCTCCGAGCTATTGCTTTGATCTTCAAAGCTAGTCGCAAAGCCAGAGAACAACAGCACGCGTACAATCGTGCAGTAGTTACTGAATCTAGTTAGTATAACACATTTAAATGTAATTAGCTGTTGCGGAACGACTGTAGCAATTCAAGGGTTAAAATGGTGCATAATAAATTTTGATTAACCACTTACGTCCCGAATTAATTTTCTTTTCGAGTATAAACGAACAATTATTGGTCGCCCATAGGAATCGAACCCCGAACGCTTGGGTGAAAGTCACCTTTACTAAACACTGACCAATCTCGAAGATATTGCTTGAATCCGTAAGGCTCGTCGCAAATACAGTGGACAACACGCGTGCAATCGTGCAGTAGTTGCTGATGCTGAATCTAGTTAGTACAACACATTCAAGCGTAATTACCTGTGGTGCAACAGCTGCAGGATTTAAAGGGTTAAACAACATTGCATAATAAATTCTGATTAACCATTTCGTTTATGTCCTGAATTAATTTACATTTCGAGTATCGACGACAATTATTGGTCGCCGAGAGGTATCGAACCCCGAACGCTTGGGTGAAAGTCACCTTTACTAAACACTGAGCTATCTCGAAGATATTGCTTGAATCCCAAAGGCTCGTCGCAAACACAGTGAACAACACGCGTGCAATCGTGCAGTAGTTGCTGATGCTGAATCTAGTTAGTACAACATATTCAAATGTAATTAGTTGTTGCGGAACGAATGTAGCAATTCAAGGGTTAAAAATGACGCATAATAATTTTTGATTACCCACGTACGTCCCGAATTAATTTACATTTGTAATATCGACGAAAAATTATTGGTCGCCGCGAGGTATCGAACCCCGAACGCGCGGGTAAAAGTCACGTTTACTAAAACACTGAGCTATCTGGGATCTATCGCTCGGATCTTTAAGGCTCGTTGCAAAGCCAGCGCACAACAACACGCGTGTAGTCGTGCAGTTATTGCCGAAATTAGTTAATAAAACACATATAAACGTAATTAGTCGTTGTGGGACAGGAGTTAAAGGTTAAACGCTGTGGCTTAATAAATTTTGGTTTACGACTTACGTCCTTCATTAATCTGCATTTCGACTATCGACGAACAATTATTGGTCGTCGAGAGATGTCGAACTGCCAACGCTCGGGTGAACGTCACCTTTACTAACCACTGCGTTATCTCAAAGCTATTGCTTGAATCCGTAAGGCTCACTGCAAAGCCAGCGCACAGCAACACGCGTACAATCGTGCCGTAGTTGCAGAAATTTAGTTAGTGCGACACATTCAAACATAATTAGTCGGTGTGGAACAATTGTAGAATTTAAAGGATTAAACAATGTAGCTAACTACTGAGCTATCTCGAAGCTATTGCTTGGATACTCTAGGCTCGCCGCAAAGACAGTGAACAACAGCACGCGTGCAATCGCGCAGTAATTGCTGAATTTAGTTAGTACAACACATTCAAACGTAATTAGTTGTTGTGGAACAACTGTAGGATTTAAAGGATTAAACAATGTGGCTAACCACTGAGCTATCTCAAAGCTATTGCTTGAATCCGCAAGGCTCGTCGCAAAGACACTGAACACCAACACGCGTGCAATCGTGCAGTAGTTGCCGAATTTAGTAAGTAAAACACATTCAAACGTAATTAGTCGTTGTGGAACAGGAGTTAAAGGGCTAACTAATATGGCATAGCAAATTTTGATTAACCATTTAGGTCCTGAATTAAATTAAATTTCGAGTATCGACGAACAATTATTGGCCGCCGCGAGGTATCGAACCCCGAACGCCCGGGCGCATGTCACGTTTGCTAACCAGTCAGCTATCTCGGAGCTATTGCTCGGATACTTAAGTGTCGTCGCAAAGCCGGCGAACAAGAAAATTCCTGCAATCGTGCAGTAGTTTCCAAATTTAGTTAGTAGAGCGCATTCAAACGTAATTAGTTATTGTGGAGCAACTGTAGGATTTAAAGGGTTAAACAATGTAACATAGTAAATTTTGATTAACCATTTACATCCTGAATTAATTTACATTTCGAGTATCGACGAAAAATCATTGGTCGCCGCAAGGTGTCGAATTCCGAAAGCTCAGGAGC
>JASANE010023160.1:0-19472 GCA_030248225.1 Trileptium ribeirensis
ACATTGACACCAGAGACATTTAGCAAACAACTATAAAACGATATACATTTGCCTGAATTTGCATTATTTGATTGGTAACATATAAAACAAAAACGACATCAGACATGGAACCAACTCTGACAGACTGGGAGCGTTGGAAGTAATTAAAGGTCATTTGCCATGGTAAGATCGAAACCTCAGTTACAGCAGGACAAACGTGTATAAAACAATCGGCAAGCGATTTTAAATTATCAACGCGGAAGCGCTATTTCCAGGCCACTGGCCAGCGTGGTTATGTAATGCATTAACACGTTATTGAGTTATCCACTTTCGGACACTTATTCGCTGTTTTCACGCCAAATGACTTGCCTAACCAAAAAAACTCAGTGAAATAGTGACACAAATCTATGCAATGGTTCAAAAGTTATAACCAAATAGCCAATATGCCCATCCCAGTAGCTAACACAAATGATTTTATGACAGAGAAGCAGCACGCGGAGCAGGAGAAGCGTCCACGAACTTTAGGTATCAACTACCGTTGGGCCTTTACGCTAAATTCGAGAAAATAAATACTATTTGGTGCCAATCCCGCAGTATGATCGAAGAGAAGGATAACCCTCGATAATATTTTGCAGCAAACATATACACATCTTCAGCGAGTGACGAAATCCCAACTGCTGGTGCGCGATTAAAACGTAACGCAGAATGCGTAATTAACCGAGAAAGTATACGGCTAGCACCATAAAATACCCGTTGTTGCCATTTATGCCAATGTTCATGGTTCTGAGGCTTTTACAAGCTTTCCGAGTCTGTTTAACTATACTTTTTTATAAAAAATATTTAATTATAGTTCATTTATGGGACCTGGTTCACTATAGCCATTTGTATTATGGTTACTTTTTGGTCGAACTTTATCTTCAGCAGTCTTCAAAGGTTATTTCCGTGGTAACTATTTTAATATTTGTAAATAGCACATATATTTATCAACATACAGTCAAAAATTGAGCGATAAGATTGGATTGAACGCAATAATGACAAAATTGTCATTAATTATCTCGAAAAAATTAGCAGCAAGGAACTTCCAACTTACTGATTACTTTAGTTTAACTACTCTCTTAAAATTTGTATGATGACCATTTGAAACAATTATTGTGTGATATTATTTCGCTACAATTTGTATAAAAATTAACACAAATACGAGCATTTGTATGGCGAACAAATCCTACATGAATTGTGTACCACTTTGTACATTATGTATGATTATGTCAACATAAATTGTAAGAAATTGATCACAATAAATGTATGACACATTTTACATAATTTGTATGAATTGTAAGACAGAATATGTATGATTATTTACATATCCTTTGTATGAATTTACAATGTATGTAAGAATTGTATGACTTGTTACACATTGTTTTGTATGAAATTCCATACAGCATATGTATGATAAATCGTACATGATTTGCATGAAATTGCATACAAAAATGTATGATTATTTGCACATAATTTGTATATAATTTCAGATAATAAATGTATGTTTTGTAGCACATAATTTTTCTAAGCTATACAAGGCAGATATATCATAAAATTGAAAGTTAATACAAAAATAGCAGTTAACTATAAATATTCATACATTAGGTGTATCTTGTTTCATACAAATATCTATGGAAATTCACACATTATATATATCATATTTAATGCAAAAATGTGTGAAAATTCATACTTTAAATATATGTAATCTCATACAAATCAATATAAAAATTCATACAATACATATATTATTTTTCATACAAATGTATATTAAAATTCATACATTGTATATGTTGCATTTCATACAATTAATATTCAAATTAATACAATGCAGGTATGGTATTTGATACAAATATATATGAAACTTTTTACATTATGTTGTATATGTCATACTATAAAGTGATAAATTTCTGTCAGTTACAATTGTATTTTTAATACAAGCGTATCGAAAAATTCATACAAACGAGAAAACTCCTTTATGAAATTCCATAGATTTTTTTTACAAATGTATGAACTGCCGCACTTAAAATGTGTATGTAAACCAGACCACACAAATAATGTATGACACTGTACACATATATGTATGACATATAATGCTAATTTTTAAAAGTGTATATGTAATATACGGTCGGAATAATTGACGAAAGTATAACCTTAGCTGTCGGGTGTTAACTTGCTACTGATTTTGTCAAGGAATACAAATCTCCGGTAGTGCTCGAAACTATGTGGGTTTTTATTTACGACCTTGAGACAGGTTCGGTATGTCAAAAAATATTAAAAAGGCTTACTTTTGGAAGCATTGACTAAAGCTCGGACTTTAGAGTTAAGCTATGTTCTGCAGCCCAGTCATCACAGTTTTGAAGGTATGGTTTCACCGGTGTATATTAATTTATTCATGGAATGAGTAAAATACTTTAGAAGTATCATATTTAAATGTATACATTTAAATATATAGATCCGATTTAAATAAAATATAATATTCAGGTAACATAAACGTAAATTTAATATCGGTTCTGGGGTAAACATGTGCCACAAACCGCAAAAACCGAGTCCATTGAAAAAAATTAAAAATGACACTATACAAGGTCCTGAAGTATCTTATGGTATCACAAATTAGAGATTTCACCATACCTGCAATCTCATACGAGTGATACCGACAATCCTCAGTCCAACACTGGGATTTCAATTGTTAATGATGATTCAACAGTTCTCGTTCACGAGCAGAAATTCGTGCAGGCAAATGTATGATCACGTAAACGCAGAACCTAAATAACATTGTACTAAAAGTGAATTCAACAAATTTCGATAATCCATGACACACGTACTCTTGTTGCAAATAATATAAAATTTCCATAACGTAAAATCTCAAAAAAGATGACTTACCAGTAGAAAAAACGAGGTGTAGATTTATAGACACGTATCTACGACGAGATCTCTAGAACACATCAAGTTAAACAAACAAAACCGATTCGATCATGCATTGCTGATTTATGACGATGAACAGTTACATCGTGAATTATTTGCACTAGCTATATGATCTTAATTAAATGATACAAAGCCCTATTTACCTACGGCAGTTGCGACACCTCTAGCTATACCTTTCGCTATACCTCTGTGCAACATCGATGGTTTAAACGATTTGCCATTCGTTAATGAATTTATCATTTCTGACAGTTTTTGTGTAGCTGTTTTATTACATAGCTGAAATTTTATAATTTCCTATTTATGCGGCGTTCACGTTATAATGTCCCCGCTGTTTGGAAGTTTTGACCCCCTGTAGTCTCGACCCTACCGTATAGACAGTCAAGGTGACACCCATACTGTAACTCAAATGCCGAGGGTGTACGACACACCCTTAGCTACTACATTTTTTCTAGACAGTGTCGTACACACCCTTAGCTACCAATTTGGCGCGAATTAACTATAACGGACACCGTCTGTAGCTAATGCGGTTTATTAGTCAACTGTCCTGTGGAGTTTCTCCTAAATTCTCGATATTTGTATCTTTCCCATATGAACATTGCTTTCGGAATGATTCCTTAACACTGTCTATAAACAGCCAAAGACACAGCTATGCCTGACACTGTCAGGAAGTGGTAATACGCATAACTAGCTACCATTAAAAAATTTATTAAAAACATGAGTATATAAGACACCCTGTTGTCAACAGTGTGTCTGACACTGTGTGGGGTACATAGGTTCGAAACGTTGGGGATATTATAACGTGAACGCCGCATTAGTATCTTTGCTTTCAGTTTGTGATATAAGCTGAATCAAAGTCATGCGATTTTTTCGACCGAGCTCTTGTGCAAATAGGCTAGGGTAGTATATAATGTTGGTCAAAATAAGTAACTAGACATTATACGGAGGCTCCAGGATTGTACAAGATTAGGGCATCTCTAGCCGTGCGACGAAATGTTTTTACTGTATTTGCTATCACATATTAATACACGACGAAGCTTATCCAAGGCCAAGTTGATACCGTACCATTGATGTACGGCCAAGTACCTTTGGGTATAAAATAATTGCCAAAGAAATGCGTTTCAGGCATATAGATCATTGGGAGAGCAGGGAAAAAAGTTGCCTGGTCTTAAGTACGATCCGAATCAGCTGTTCTTCATAAGTTCTGCATATGTAAGAATTATTGATTTTTCTTATTTCAATTTATTTCTTTATTATTGTACGCATGAAACATTTATACTGTTGAATATTCCGTATCATAACAATATCATTTGAATAGCACTTTAATTTGCCAGAATATCAACAAATGATATTGTTATGATACGGAATATTTGACACATAAATGTTTCACATTACAATAATAAAGAATAATTGAAATAAGAAAAATCAATAATTCTTACATATGCAGAACTTATGAAGAACAGTGCGATCGTACTTAACCAGGCAACTTTTCTGTATCCTGCCTAAAACGCATTTCTTTGGCAATTATTTTATACCCAACTGCGCCCGTACATCAATGGTACATTATCAACTTGGCCTTGGATAAGCTTCGTCGTGTATTAATATGTGATAGCAAATATAGTAAAAACATTTCGTCGCGTCAAGATCCATCCTGAAAATATCCGTATAATGTCTCGTTACTTATTTTTGACCAACATTATATCTACCCTAGCCTATTTGCACAAGAGCTCGTCGAAAAAAAAATCGCGTGGTTTTCAATTTGCAGCTTATATCACAAACTGAAAGCAAAAATTGCTTAATGCACATTTTCACGTTATAATCCCCAAAGGTATTTCAAACCTCTCTACCCCCCACACAGTGTCAAACACGGCTGTTGACAACAGTGTCAACGCCCCATGTTTTTAATAAATTTTTTTCAACGGTAAGTTTAGTTACACATTATTACCACTCTTCCTGAGAACGGTGTCGCCGTACCCTATTCTTCTGGCTGCTTTATCAAGACAGTGTTGGGAATTATTTTGAGCAATGTTCATATGGGAAGTGTGAGAATTTGCAGAGAACTCCACAGAACAGTTGACTAATAAACCGCGGTAGCGCAGACGGCTACCGTTATGATTGGCGCCAAATTGGTAGCTAGAGGTGTGCTACGACACTGTCTAGAAAAATGTGAGGTAGAGGGGTGCTGTGGTACACCCTCCGCCTTGAAACGTGGTGCGGTGGGGCCCCGGGCCCCGGGCGGATTACAGTCGAGACTACAGGGGTCAAAACTTCCAAACAGCGGAATTATAAAAAATTGAACGCCGCATAAATGAAATTATAAAGATTTCAGCTATGTAATAAAACAGCTACACAAACTGTCAGAAATGATAAATTCATTAACGAAATGGCAAATATCAATGTTGCACAGAGGTATAGCGAAAGGTTAAGTTGCACTAGAGGTGTCGCAACTGCGTAGGTAAATAGGGCTTTGTATAGTTTAGATTGAGATCATATAGCTAGTGCAATAATTCACGATGTAACTGTTCAAGTAGTCATAATAAGCAATAGCATGATCGAATCGGTTTTGTTGTTTAACTTGATGTCTAAAGAGGTCTCAGTCGTAAATACATGATTTTTAAATATGTTTTTAACATTATGAAATTTTATATTATTTTGCAACAAGGGTACATATATTAATAGATCAAAATTTATTGAATTCACTTTTTAGTACAATGTTATTTAGGTTTCTCGTTTACATAATCATACATTTTTGCCTGCACTCAGTAAACGAGAACTGTTGAAATGCCCGTCATTAACGGAAATTGCCAGTGTTGGACTGAGGATTGTCGGTATCACTCCGTATGCAATTTCCATATAGTGAAAAAAGTGTCTAATTTGTGATACCATAATTACTTCAGGACCTTGTATAGTGTCATTTTTAATTTTTCAATAAAAACAGTTTTTGCGGTTTGTGGCACATGTTTACCCAGAACCGATATTACGTTTATGTTACCTGGAACCTATCTTTATTTAAATCGGATCTATATATTTAAATGTGTACATTTAAATATGATACTTCTAAAGTATTGTCATTCCATGAATTAATATACACCCGTGAAAACTCGGTACCTTCAAAATTGTGATGACTGGGCTGCAGAACATAGCTTAAAATACCGAGCTTTAGTCAATGCTTCAAAAGTCATTTTAATATTTTTTGACATACCGAACCTGTCTCAAGGTCGTAAATAAAAACCCACATAGTTCGAGCGCTACCCGGAGATTTGTATTCCTTGACAAAATCAGTAGTTAACACCCAACAGCTAGTTTATTCTTTCGTCATTGTTGCGACCGTCTGTACAGTATACACTTAAAAATTAGCATTATATGTCATACATATATGTGTACAGTGTGCCATAATTTATTTTGTGTGGTCCGGTTTTACATACACATTTTTAATCAGGCAGTTCGTACATTTTTGTAAAGTTTGGTGAATATCAAAACAATTTTCTATCAAAAAACCATGAAGAAATTTTATCCCGTTTGTATGAATTTTTTCGATACGCTTGTATTAAAAATACAATTGTAACTGACAGGGATTTTAAATATATAGCGTATACAACATAATGCGAAAAGTTTTCATATATATTTGTATCAAATACCATACCTGCATTGTATTAATTTGAATATTAATTGTATGAAATGCAGAGCATATACAATGTATAAAATTTTAATATACATTTGTATGAAAAATAATATATGTATTCTTATGAATTTTTATATTGATTTGTATAGAGATTACATATATTTAAAGTATGCAATTTGCATTAAATATGATATATAATATATAAATCTCATAGATATTTGTATGAAACAAGATACACCTAATGTATGAATATTTATAGTTAACTGCTATTTTTGTATTAAGCTTCAATTTTATGATATATCTGCCTTGTATAGCTTAGAAAAATTATGTACTACAACATTTATTATCTGAAATTATATACAAATTATGTGCAAATAATCATACATTTTTGTATGCAATTTTAGTGCAAATCATATTACGATTTATCATACTGTATGGAATTCGTCGAAACAATGTGTAACAAGTCATACAATTCTTACAATACATTGTAAATTTAGTACAAAGGATATGTAAATAATCATACATATTCTGTTACAATTAGTACAAATTATGTAAAATGTGTCATACATTTATTGTGATCAATTTCTTACAATTTATGTTGACATAATCATACATAATGTACAAAGTGGTACACAATTCATGTAGGATTTGTTCGCCATACAAATGCTCGTATTTGTGTTAATTTTTATACAAATTGTAGCGAAATAATATCACACAATAATTGTTTCAAATGGTCATCATACAAATTTTAAGAGAGTAGTTAAACTAAAGTAATCAGTAAGTTGGAAGTTCCTTGCTGCTAATTTTTTCGAGATAATTAATGACAATTTTGTCATTATTGCGTTCAATCCAATCTTATCGCTCAATTTTTGACTGTATGTTGATAAATATATGTGCTATTTACAAATATTAAAATAGTTACCACGGAAATAACCTTTGAAGACTGCTGAAGATAAAGTTCGACCAAAAAGTAACCATAATACAAATGGCTATAGTGAACCAGGTCCCATAAATGAACTATAATTAAATATTTTTATAAAAAAGTATAGTTAAACAGACTCGGAGCTTTTATAGAAGCCTTAGAACCATGAACATTGGCATAAATGGCAACAACGGGTATTTTATGGTGCTAGCCGTATACTTTTGTGGTTAATTACGCATTCTGCGTTACGTTTTACTCGCGCACCAGCAGTTGGGATTTCGTCACTCGCTGAAGATGTGTATATGTTTGCTGCAAAATATTATCGAGGGTTATCCTTCTCTTCGATCATACTGCGGGATTGGCACCAAATAGTATTTATTTCTCGAATTTAGCGCATTAAAGGCCCAACGGTAGTTGAGAATACCTAAACGTGGACGCTTCTCCTGCTCCGCGTGCTGCTTCTCTGTCATAAAATCATTTGTGTTAGCTACTGGGATGGGCATCTTGGCTATTTGGTTATAACTTTTGAACCATTGCATAGATTTGTGTCACTATTTCACTGAGTTTTTTTGGTTAGGCAAGTCATTTGGCGTGAAAACAGCGAATAAGTGTCCGAAAGTGGATAACTCAATAACGTGTTAATGCATTACATAACCACGCTGGCCAGTGGCCTGGAAATAGCGCTACCGCGTTGATAATTTAAAATCGCTTGCCGATTGTTTTATACACGTTTGTCCTGCTGTAACTGAGGTTTCGATCTTACCATGGCAAATGACCTTTAATTACTTCCAACGCTCCCAGTATCTAGGAGTTGGTTCCATGTCTGATGTCGTTTTTGTTTTATATGTTACCAATCAAATAATGCAAATTCAGGCAAATGTATATCGTTTTATAGTTGTTTGCTAAATGTCTCTGGTGTCAATGTTGTTAGAAAACCAGGCGTTACAATATAATATGCAATCCATGGTGTGGTTAAAAATAGAATAAAAATTCTGTAAGGTTTAAAGAAATTATTTAAGACGAAAAATAAGAATTAGCCAAACCTAGAGTGCATTGGAGAAGAGCATGACATTTCCCTGCACTCCAATGTTAGCCTGTGTGCGATAACGTGGTCGTTTTTTGGCTTGACCAGCCCCTAGTTTTAGGGAAGAGCTCGGACACCCAGTTTCGAGGGGTGGTCGATAGAACCACACCCTCCCCCTCAGTTTTGGCGGGGTAGGTTTATAAGCAGTTACGGTTCAAACAATCATCCCCCAAAAAAAACTGGAGGGGTCCGAGCTACCCGACCATAAAACTTGGGGGGAGGTATGGCCTGACCCTAAAACTGGGGGGGGTAACGCCTAAACCCCCGTGTTATGAAACACGGGCTAAGATTAGAGGGCATGGAAGTGTTGTACTCTTCTCTAATGTACTCTTAGTCAAACTATGGTAAAGATAGTATCGTTAGAATGTCACAAACATTATGTATCCGCACAAACATAAATATTTCATATGAAACGATATATCTACGTATCGCCTCTTCACGGTCACACTTCAACTACCGTTAGCTCCTCAACGTATAAGTTGAAACTTGCTTTTGAAATGTATATTGGCCAACAAATATTTTTTTGTTGCAAAATAACAGTAAAAGACGTGACAAATAGGTAAATGTGGTCCGAGACATTCGAGCAAATGGTAAAATCTGCAAAGAAAAATTCATTTAGCACAAAATGAGCTGTCTGTATTTGAATTTTGATACTATGTCTGCTAACCATGTGGTTCGACGTTAAAGGGTGCGTCAACTAATTGGGCTTACCTGCTGCGTAAATGCGATTCCCATTGTATCAGCGATATTTTCGTTTAGTGTTCGTTCTCCGCTTACCTGAAATCAGGTAATAAAATCAATGACCATCATGAGCAACTGTGCAGCATCTCATTTTTGCAGCGGTATGTTTATTTCATGAGATACCAGCTACTTTATGACAGGTCAGCGAAAGTTTCTTGAAAAATTGGACTGGTCAAAATTTTGGTTATTTATAAGAAATGCTGATCAAATTTAAGGATCCTTGGTCATTTTTGACCAGCTTAACAATCTCTTAACAGGCATTCACATTTGGAGGTCGCTGGTCTTTAAAGCTGATATGTTTGTTTGAAATCAATGTGGGTTTTCCCGATGGTTTTCAGATACCTGAACTTTATTAATAATTGGGCCTTTGGATCGTTTAATGTTTGAGTTGCCCATTGAAAATGTAATTTTTGTAGATAACATCATAGCTATGATTTAAGGTGAGCCAGATAGAAATCATTTCGCCTTAATATTTATAAAACATACATGTTTATGGTGAGGCTTACATCCTGAAGTTACCATTCCCCTTTCCGGCGTCTCTGCTACCTACACGACAGGTGGTGCTACCCCTTCCCCGACGCAAACAGGCGCATACAAATAAGCACTTCGAGGTCCCGGCCATCCCCTTGGACTTCGGAGCTCGGTCTCTTTATGTATATAAAAGTTTACATGAACCAAGTCCAACCATCCATGATAATACTTTGGACTTTTGGCTTCCCACTACGCCTTGCTAGCTTGTCCGGTATTAGTTTTGAGGTTGACCGGGTAAGTTATGTGGCTTGTAATTAACACCGCTTTGCATTTCGGCCTGTATAGTACGGGATTTGTTAGGTGACAGAAAGATCTTAAAAGGCGCGGGATTAAAAATTGTGCTAGAGTGAAATTCGAACCTTCGACCTTTCTGCTTACCGGCAGAACTATTCCTGCTGGATTTCACAGCAGTTATACTGCTGCTATATTCGGCTTGCCCCTTCTTTTACTAAGGCCTTTGCCTTTTATTTCTATATACCATATGTATTTGATACATATTCACTATGTTATATTTCATTTCATAATCATGTAAATAGCAGAGAGTTGCTGTTAGCCTTTAGGCAAGCACATGTGAGGTGAAGGGCACAGGTATGAGTCCAGATTAGGCAAGGCAGCAGTAGGATACGACCATACCGTAGGACCTCCGTGTTATAAAGACAAGTTTTTATTTTGGCGAATGATATGTATTTACGTGGAGCTGAAAACGCATGAAAAACAGCCTGATGAAAAGTTTTGCTACGGTGCTATTTGAAGCCATGATCTTCCGCGTTCCGATCCACCAGTAGACAATCATCTACCGATTGAGATACCCCCGCCAGAGTGTGCAGGAATTATAAAGTTGCAATATCCGACAATCATTGCTTGTATGATGAGTGTACCAATTTCGCATATGTTAAAAGTTTAGCTGCTGTATTCTGTTGAACCACAGCCATTATAATAAGCGAATAAAAATCGTTTATTGGTGGTTTCTAAATCTTGAAGCTGCAATTATTGGTATATTTTAGTCCCCCATGGTACAAAATTGTCACTGGTTCGTACCATCTCGCAAAATTTTGCTCGGTAAATTTATGCACTTCCCCATAAATCCCCAGCTGATAGAATAATAAATAAAATATGTTTCTAAAACGCCATTATCAAAGTAAAAATTTGATAAAAAAACATAAAAAATGTCTAAAACTAGATTAGAAAAGTCAAACGTGCATTAGCAGCATTTATGAGGCGATTTATTAACTATTTTACGTAAACAACCTAAATGTTGACTACTTTTAGGCTTATAATTTCTGTTGATCCATATGATTTCTCAATTTTTATGCATTGTTAAACCGAGATCAAGGGAAAAAACAACACATAAAAATCTATGAACACTTATCGGATTTGCGATACCACAATTGACATGAGACACATAATAATTTGCACGATATCAAATCGTAGTGTTACCGGTTTGTTTATAAACATTATTTAGATGTATTGTATAATCGAGGTCTATACTGTACGATTACGTTTGACTCTGCATCAGTGTCAGTATAGTAATAACAGTAACACCGCCCTAATACAGGATTCTGTCGCCACAGAACTGGTTTTACAGGCAGCAACTTGGGCCATTTTTGAAAAACGAAAACCAGAAATCATCTGGAACCAGACACCATCTTTTTGTTTGCTAAAATGTTAAGTACTGGTTGCGGTAACTCTTTAGATTATAAAGTCAAACACAAATAAGTAAAACTAGCAGTAATAGCGTTTGGAGTTTGTGTAACTCTATATTTTTATTTTCATAAGAATGATAAAAAAATTCTTTTCACTCCTTAACCCTCTCCCGCATTTGATACACCTCATATGGTGAAACGAAGTTTATACGCTACACCGAGTCTGTCATCGGGCGTGCGTTAGCACAAGCGTTGCTATTCGCTCGCTTAGCTAGTTTCCTTAAAGAATCGACCAACAGCTAGATTATGCATCGGCTAAGGTACGAAGCATTATGCCAAACTATCCGCGTTCAATCCACTGCTGCGGCTACTTATAACTATGCGCTTGATCGATGGATTTTCGCAATCTTTTATTCGAAGCGTAAAACAAAGTAGCTGTACATTAAGCTTTGTGTTTTCATTGTTCTAATAATTTCCTCCCTAATCTCTCCTAAAACGTATCACTACATTAAAATGCTTTGATGCTCCAACACTTCAGGTTCTAATTTTCTTGCCAGAGGCTAAAATAAAGTCACAAGAATGATCGGAAAAATAAAGATCAAATGCCAAAAACAACAATCTTATCGTGAACATTAGGCAAAGTTTGGAAAATACATAAAAAACGAAACTTGATCAGTTTGACCAAGTAAGCTTCATGCTTGTTCGCGGTAAACGGCTCGCCTAGCTACGCTGTAATTCGTTAACACAATGGTTTCATTGTTCTAAAGATATATTCAGCGTGTGCATAGAACATAACTTATTCTTCAGATGATGGATTTTCGCATTTTAATTCGTTGCGTAACAGAATGTAGTTGTGCACCCCGCTTTGTGTTTGCGGTGCTCCAATGATTTCCTGCCAAATTCTCCCAGAACCGATAGAAATTGCAGACGTTTTCTTTTGAAAATTTGTGGTAATCCAGCTATTTAGGTCATAACTCAAAGGCATCTGATCGATAAATGAATACAAATGACCATAAAATTCTATGCAACAAAGTTACAACTTTGCTGCTTGGAATTTTTTATGAGAGCAGTCGTTTTCGAGCTATTAGAAAGTTTAAAAAATGTCGCAAAAAAAGCAGAATTACCAAAACATTGAAGGAGAAAAACCCTATGACTTGGTTACATGACCAAAAAGCTCCTAACGTTGTCATTAATGCATTTGTAACATACGTGATTCTATGAGTGTTTCGTATCATTATAGATTACACACAAACTACAAAAAAATTACAGCAAAAGAGATCCAATGTATTTAATTCTTTTATGTCAAGCCTAAAATGTTAACGTGTTTCAACTTGTAACGAATATAGTTTATTGGGCAAACTAGTATCCATACATTACACATAAAATAAACATAAACCACAAACCTTCTGGAGCCGACTAAGGCCCCGATCAAACTGCGCAACCTCTTAAATAAAATTTCCCAGCCGATTTCTGAGAATCAAAACTAGTTTCTCTCAAGTCACTTCCCATAATGCCTAACTCATTCCCCCTGTTTGTTATTGGCCGCATTTATACAGTTCATATTATATATTATATATCATGTATATCATATATTAATGCGTAATGAGAAGTTTAACAACAATCGAACAATGGCACTTTATGTTTCATGCATAGTGTGTTCGTCAGCGATTCAGCGCTAAGCAGCAACACTTAACAAATCTTAGGGTTTTGTTGGTTATTGGATGAATTGAACCCAACCCTGGTCCACACAAGCGTATTCTTGACTTGGAAAATTTTGACAGGGAAAAGTTTAGCAAAGCTATTCAAATGATTAGTGAAGACGATTTTGACTTCACCATTCCTGAGACTAAGCGACTAATTGTTGATGCACTGAATACACATCCGGCTAGTGTAGTTAAAATGGCAATTAAATTGACACAAATTTTGGATATATTACCATCACCAGTAACACCAACTGGCTCAGATTGTATGGCGAATTTACCCGAGTTCTATGAAAAGGACACAAAAGCGTGGTTTTCACAGATTGAATCTTTGTTAGATTGGAAATCTAAAAATGTAAAACGCAACAGTCTTTTGCGCTCGCTCCCTACAAATGTTCTTAACGATTGCGGTTTAAAGACAACTGATGATTATAACGCAATTAATAGCTGTATTCTCAAATTTTACAGTCTGGGTCAAGAGAAACTGTTGAAAAATTTGTTAACGGAGCAGATATTAGGCGACCGCAAACCTTCGGTAGCTCTACGACAACTGCAAAGACTCGCTCCGAACAACGCAGAACTGGTAAAATGGCGATTCATGGTCATTTTATCAGAAAAAGTCTGCGTAGCTCTTCCTGCCGTCGAAGACTCAGAAATTGAAAAAATTAGCTGATTTAACCGATAGTATTTTTGAGCAACTTTTACCATCTCATTCAGTTGTTTCAGTTGAGCAGTTATGTAATTCAGTGGTCAGATCAGATTCATACTAATTTAATTAGCTGTCTAACTGTGTTGCACAGCTGGCTCAAACTGTATCACAACTGTCGTTTTTCAAAATTAATAATGTGCAAAATCGGTATTCAAATTACACAATTCCAGTCGACGTCAAAGCTTTGCTTTGCTCAACTGGCGTCAACGTTCTTTATCAGCAGTCGAAATTATAACCCAAATTAAGATGGTGTTGGTACCATTTTAGATTTCGCGAGAATGCCCATCGTTGCGTTCAACCATGTGCCTATTCCAAAGATTTTATAGTTTCGGAAAAAGACAATACTACGCCGAAAGAGCGGCGAGAGGCGGGTTGAATACAATACATGTTGCCGCTACCACCGTCGGTAAATTCTTAGTTGACAGTAGTGCATCGCAAAGTTTTCTGCCCAACAAATTTGCAGATCACTGTTCTGAAAATTGTCCAACAAATTTTTACGCTGCAAATGTTGGGCAATCTTAGCTGCAACTTTTGGTGCAAAATGTTTGCATTTTATCATTAAATGTTTGAGAAACAACAATTTGCTTGAAATTTTAATGTAGCTGATATGACTCAACCTATTTTGGGATATGAATTTTTGAGTGCACATAAGTTGGATACTTAATGTTCGTGCAAATCAAATGACAAACCTGTGACCAAAACTGATTTTTCAACCATCTCTAGTATCACTTCTAACTTGCATTTGCTATCATCTATGCAACCTTGTGAGTGAACCTCACCAATCAAAAGTTGACAAAATTCTTATGAATTACAAACAATTATTTGAGGATACAGTAGAGAGTGACGAAATTTTTCACTCTGTGAAGCATCATATAATCACGTCCGGTCCTCCAGTTTTTGCGCGTCCGCGTTGACTTTTTAGCGAAAAGCTTTTAATTGCCAAAAGCAATTTTCTTCAACTGGATAAACAAGGAATTGTTTATTGTGGTGAAGCCCCATGGGCCACACCACTACACATGGTTCCTAAAAATTATGTAAAAAATCCATGGCGGCCGTGTGGTGATTACAGGGCATTGAACAGGGTCACCGTTCTAGACAGATATCCAACGCCCAATATTCTGGATATCACGAATGATCTTGAAAATTGCAAAAAATTTTCAAAATTGGACTTAGTTACAGCATATCACCAAATTCCAATTCCAGAAGCAGATCAACCAAAGACCGTTATAGCTACTCTCTTTGGTTTATTTAATTACAGATACACGCCGTTTGGTGTAGGAAGCGCAGCTCAGACATTTCAACGTCTAATAGACACAATTATGCAAGATATGCCGTTTGCTAAGGCATATATTGAT
The DNA here is from genome assembly GCA_030248225.1 of Trileptium ribeirensis. Taxonomy (NCBI): domain Eukaryota; kingdom Metazoa; phylum Nematoda; class Enoplea; order Enoplida; family Thoracostomopsidae; genus Trileptium; species Trileptium ribeirensis. The sequence goes on from JASANE010023160.1 coordinate 15,242, forward strand.
GATATTATAAAAGCCAGTGAAAATGTTGAACAACATCAGGAATATCGCAAAGTTGTTCTTGATAGACTGAAAGACAACGGTTTGCGTCTCAAACGTGAGAAATGTCGATTTTTTGTTGATCGAAGTTCATCTATTGGAAATGAACTCACTCGTGACGGATTTCACCCGTTACAAGACAAAATACAAGCTATACGCAATTTCGAAAAGCCTCTCACCGTCAAACAGCTCAAACATTTTCTGGGCATAACAGGTTTTTACCACCGTTTTGTTCCTGAATTTTCGGCATTACTTGCACCACTCACGGACATGACACCCAATGTAAAAACTAATTCAAAGTAGAATAAGTTAATGTTCTATGCACACGCTGAATATATCTTTAGAACAATGAAACCATTGTGTTAACGAATTACAGCGTAGCCAGGCGAGCCGTTTACCGCGAACAAGCATGAAGCTTACTTGTCAAACTGATCAAGTTTCGTTTTTTATGTATTTTCCAAGCTTTGCCTAATGTTCACGATAAGATTGTTGTTTTTGGCATTTGATCTTTATTTTTCCGATCATTCTTGTGACTTTATTTTAGCCTCTGGCAAGAAAATTAGAACCTGAAGTGTTGGAGCATCAAAGCATTTTAATGTAGTGATACGTTTTAGGAGAGATTAGGAGGAAATTATTAGAACAATGAAAACACAAAGCTTAATGTACAGCTACTTTGTTTTACGCTTCGAATAAAAGATTGCGAAAATCCATCGATCAAGCGCATAGTTATAAGTAGCCGCAGCAGTGGATTGAACGCGGATAGTTTGGCATATGTCCGTACCTTAGCCGATGCATAATCTAGCTGTTGGCGATTCTTTAAGGAAACTAGCTAAGCGAGCGAATAGAAACGTTGTGCTAACGCACGCCCGATGACAGACTCGGTGTAGCGTATAAACTTCGTTTCACCATATGAGGTGTATCAAATGCGGGGAGAGGGTTAAGGAGTGAAAAAGAATTTTTTTATATTTATTTTAATGAAAATAAAAATATAGAGTTACACAAACTCCAAACGCTATTACTGCTAGTTTTACTTATTTGTGTTTGACTTTATAATCAAAGAGTTACCGCAACGAATATGAACATTTTAGCAAACAAAAAGATGGTGTCTGGTTCCAGATGATTTCTGGTTTTCGTTTTTCAAAAATGGCCCAAGTTGCTGCCTGTAAAACCAGTTCTGTGGCGACAGAATCCTGTATTAGGGCGGTGTTACTGTTATTACTATACTGACACTGATGCAGAGTTAAACGTAATCGTACAGTATAGACCTCGATTATACAATACATCTAAATAATGTTTATAAACAAACCTGTAACACTACGATTTGATATCGTGCAAATTATTATGTGTCTCATGTCAATTGTGGTATGATATCCATAAGTGTTCATAGATTTTTATGTGTGTTTTTTCCCGATCTCGGTTAAAATAACAATGCATAAAAATGAGAAATCATAGGTCAACAGAAATTATAAGCCTAAAGTAGTCAACATTTAGGTTGTTTACGTAAAAATAGTTAATAAATCGCCTCATAAATGCTGCTAATGCACGTTTGACTTTTCTAATCTAGTTTTAGACATTTTTTATGTTTTTTTATCAAATTTTTACTTTGATAATGGCGTTTTAGAAAAAATATTTTATTTATTATTCGATCAGTACGTACTGGAGATTATATGGGGAAGTGCATAAATTTACCGAGCAAAATTTTGCGAGATGGTACGAACCAGTGACAATTTTGTACCAGTGGGGGACTAAAATATACCAATAATTGCAGCTTCAAGATTTAGAAACCACCAATAAACGATTTTATTCGCTTATTATAATGGCTGTGGTTCAACAGAATACAGCAGCTAAACTTTTAACATATGCGAAATTGGTACACTCATCATACAAGCAATGATTGTCGGATATTGCAACTTTATAATTCCTGCACACTCTGGCGGGGGTATCTCAATCGGTAGATGATTGTCTACTGGTGGATCGGAACGCGGAAGATCATGGCTTCAAATAGCACCGTAGCAAAACTTTTCATCAGGCTGTTTTTATGCGTTTTCAGCTCCACGTAAATACATATCCATTCGCCAAAATAAAAACTTGTCTTTATAACACGGAGGTCCTACGGTATGGTCGTATCCTACTGCTGCCTTGCCTAATCTGGACTCATACCTGTGCCCTTCACCTCACATGTGCTTGCTTAAAGGCTAACAGCAACTCTCTGCTATTTACATGATTATGAAATGAAATATAACATAGTGAATATGTATCGAAATACATATGGTATATAGAAATATAAAAGGCAAAGGCCTTAGTAAAAGAAGGGGCAAGCCAATATAGCAGCAGTATAACTGCTGTGAATGCCAGCAGGAATAGTTCTGCCGGTAAGCAGAAAGGTCGAAGGTTCCAACCTTTCAATCTAGCACAATTTTTAATCCCGCGCCTTTTAAGATCTTTCTGTCACCAAACAAATCCCGTACTATACAGGCCGAAATGCAAAGCGGTGTTAATTACAAGCCACATAACTTACCCGGTCAACCTCAAAACTAATACCGGACAAGCTAGCAAGGCGTAGTGGGAAGCCAAAAGTCCAAAGTATTATCATGGATGGTTGGACTTGGTTCATGTAAACTTTTATATACATAAAGAGACCCGAGCTCCGAAGTCCGAAGGGGATGGCCGGAAGACCTGGCGAAGTGCTTATTTGTATGCGCCTGTTTGCGTCGGGGGAAGGGGTAGCACCACCTGTGTGCAGGTAGCGAGAGACGCCGGAAAGGGGAATGGTAACTTCAGGATGTAAGCCTCACCATAAACATGTATGTTTTATAAATATTAAGGCGAAATGATTTCTATCTGGCTCACCTTAAATCATAGCTATGATGTTATCTACAAAAATTACATTTTTCAATGGGCAACTCAAACATTAAACGATCCAAAGGCCCAATTATTAATAAAGTTCAGGTATCGGAAAACCATCGGGAAAACCCACATTGATTTCAAACAAACATATCAGCTTTAAAGACCAGCGACCTCCAAATGTGAATGCCTGTTAAGAGATTGTTAAGCTCAAAAATTATCAAGGATCCTTAAATTTAATCAGCATTTCTTATAAATGACCAAAATTTTGACCAGTCCAATTTTTCAAAAAACTTTCGCTGACCTGTCATAAAGTAGCTGGTATCTCATGAAATAAACATACCGCTGCAAAAATGAGATGCTGCACAGTTGCTCATGATGGTCATTGATTTTATTACCGATTTCAGGTAAGCGGAGAAACGAACACTAAACGAAAATATCGCTGATACAATGGGAATCGCATTTACGCAGCAGGTAAGCCCAATAAGTTGACGCACCCTTTAACGTCGAACCACATGGTTAGCAGACATAGTATCAAAATTCAAATACAGACAGCTCATTTTGTGCTAAATAGAATTTTTCTTTGCAGATTTTACCATTTGCTCGAATGTCTCGGACCACATTTACCTATTTGTCACGTCTTTTACTGTTATTTTGCAACAAAAAAATATTTGTTGGCCAATATACATTCAAAAGCAAGTTTCAACTTATACGTTGAGGAGCTAACGGTAGTCTGAAGTGTGACCGTGAAGAGGCGATACGTAGATATATCGTTTCATATGAAATATTTATGTTTGTGCGGATACATAATGTTTGTGACATTCTAACAATACTATCTTTACGATAGTTTGAGCTATAAGAGAGTACATTCAGAGAAGAGTACAACACTTCCATGCCCTCTAATCTTAGCCCGTGTTTCATAACACGGGGGTTTAGGCGTTACCCCCCCCAGTTTTAGGGTCAGGCCATACCTCCCCCCAAGTTTTATGGTCGGGTAGCTCGGACCCCTCCAGTTTTTTTTGGGGGATGATTGTTTGAACCGTAACTGTTTATAACCCTACCCCTCCAAAACTGTGGGGGTGGGTGTGTTTATATCTACCACCCCTAGAAATTGGGTTTCCTAGATCTTCCATAAAACTTGGGGCTGGACAAGCAAAAACACGACCACGTTATCGCACACAGGCTAACATAGAGATGCAGGGAAATGTCATGCTCTTCTCCAATGCACTCTAGGTTTGGCTAATTCTTATTTTTCGTCTTAAAGTAATTTCTTTAAACCTTACAGAATTTTTATTCTATTTTTAACCACACCATGGATTGCATATTATATTGTAACGCCTGGTTTTCTAAC
>JASANE010023161.1:0-12312 GCA_030248225.1 Trileptium ribeirensis
CAACTGATTTTAGTAAAGACGTTCGGACGTGTGGTTGACGGCTGCTTTGTCATCTTAGGAAAAAACTTTACTATGCCATTCGACACTTATGAAATTTCGTAAATTATATCGTCAAAAATAGAAAACATTAATTTTTTATGAAGTAGCGGACAATAAACAGCACTTTTAGACCATCCGTTCACGTAGTAAGTGGCCATGCATGATGTGGTATTCAACCTGGGTTGCTATAAGGGTGAGGTTTAAATTTATAAGTATTCACTAAAGTTTAGTTTTAAAGAGAAACACAATTGAGCGTAAGAGGTGACTGAACCTACCACGGAGATTCCTTGATAAACTATACAACAAACTGATGGAAGAGATCGTTTTGGTGGGGAAGCAAAAAAACTTTCGCCTGCCACTGACCACGTGTTTAACACAAGCCTTGTAGCTTACACATTTCATTTAGAAACAAGCACCCGTCAGAAACACAACCACGCGTCCACGCGGGCGCAAACGCAAAGTCTCTCAAAAAGCGCCGCAGCCTCGCGCATCAAAAGAATGCGCCGCCACTACGCGAGTCGCACAAATCACCACGGCGCAACACAAAGGTGGTAAACATCCATCATAGACGACTGCGGCGGCGCATGCTGCCTCATAAGCAATAGTGCTGCCGACTAGGCAATAAATAATTTCCGCGTCCTCGGTACTCCAATTCCATTCCTCCCATCGCATCCCCAGCCGTGCCGCCGCCGCGCCCCCGCCCGCCGCCGCCTCCGCGCCGGCCAAAGCCTCTACAATTCTGCACCTCATTAACTCCCCTCCCCAATTTCTCTTCTCACCTGACGGCTGTGACAAAAAAAACAACACTCAAACTGTATAAATTGCAGCGTACTTCAAGACTAATACATGTCGAATTATTGTGGTTACATTTCGCATTACAGATGAGAACCTCCTAAAGTTCTCTTCATACCGGCACTAATCCTTCAAATATTCAGCCCGGCTAACCCTTTTGCGAGCGAGTGTCAACCCACGCTGACGGCTGGCCAAAATTCTCTTCAGATCGGCACTGATCTTTCAAAAATTCAGCCCGGCTAAACCTGTTGCGAGCGAGTGTCAACCCACGCTGACGGCTGGCCAAAATTCTCTCTTCAGTAAATCCCACTGAGCACTGAGACGAGTGTATATCGAGAAGGTTTGATAGAGGAAGAGCTTGGTTTGGCACGCACACAAAGACAGGGCCTAAATTTCACGCGAAATCTACTTTCTTCTCCTGTCAAATACTCTAGAATTTTTATTCAGTCAGTCTTCTTAGGTCGTGTTCACATGGCGTAGATCCTATCCGATTTCTGTTTACATTGCATCCATTCCGGAAAAAAATCGTCTACGTACATACTTATACCGAATTTGGTCGTGTAAGACTCAATCGAATGGGATGTAATGTGAACAAAAATGGGATCGGATTGAAACAGATGGGATCGGACCTAACGCAATGTGAACACGGCTTTAGATAGTTTCAACTAGTAGTCTACCAGAATTTTCTTTGTATTTTTTACAAGTAAAAGCTAATACAATGGAAAGCACAAGCCTTTTCGGACACGGAAGCTCTGTTAACCTTCCGAGAAAGCTTTTGCCCGTTTTACAGGTAACGTCGTAAAGTTTTGGAGCAACGTAATCTTAGTCTCTTCGCCAAAAATATTATGGGAACACGAGGGCTGGAAACCGGAACCTATTGATTGTGAATCCTGCGTCCTAACAACTGCACCAACACAACCAGATTTATATCTGTTTATATACAAACTCAGTTGCAAATGCTATATTTCTTAATGGGGAGTTCTCTTATGCAATTTGTTCAAAACTAAATTATGACCTTCTACACTCAAAATACGTTTTGTGTGGAATTTAAAAGAAATTTCTTTGAATTTTGCACCACCAGATATTCTTTTAACATTCAAAGAAATATTCCTTGAACAATTATGTTTGAAATTTCAAAGATATGTAATTTTGCCAAAAATAATTCTTTGGAATTTCAAAGAATGTTTCTTTAAATTTTAAAAGAAATTGGTGGTACAAAATTGGAGGAAATTTTAAATAATTACTTTTTCAGTGTCGGTCGCGAAAATGATAGTATTTTGAGGGGTTGTTCTTTTGTCGAGTCAGTTTACGATCTCTTCAACCAACGACGGGGCGGAAATTCACGATTTTCCTGTATATATACGATTCACCAAGGCTGTGTTCACATTGCATCCGATCCGATCTGCCATACACGTGTATTTTATGTAGAATGTGCACACCGCATCCGATCCGAATGTCACTCGATCCACAATTTAGTCAGACCGGAGATGTTTAGAGTGTGAAAAAATAATTATACCTCCATACACAATAATCGGTGGGTATGGAATTTGGTTGGGTCGGATCGGATTTGATGGAATCGCATCGGAGGCAGCGTGAACACTGCCTAAATGCTGTCGTCCATGACTGAGCCCCAGATGCGTCCATCAAGCTACGCTGCAAATGCAACAGACGGAGGTAGTGTGCGTCAGACCCCCAATAAGAGGCGCACGGTTGTCCATCTTGGCTACGCCCTGCGTTATTTGTATGTACATTAAAATACAAACGCAAAAAGATATACTAATGAAGGCCATATCAGCCCAAGCGAAGGTTCTTGGGGCTGCCCCTCCCCGTGACGCTTCGAACCCCCCTCTCCCCGCGGTCCTGGTCTACCCATTGACGGAACCACCTTAACACCCCTAGTACGCCGCAACCCGCCATCAGAAAAAATTTTAAAATAGACAAAAACAGGGTGAAAATTGAAAATGGGTGTAAAATTGACAAAAAGGAGTTCTCGAGGGAGGGGTGGTCCATTTTTTTGCCATTCTTGGACGACCTTACCCTAGGGCTTCTACCACCTGAGATGACCCCTGATACATCACATATGATGCAGGTCAAAGACTAATTTAGGGGCATCCCGAACCGCCGCACTAAAGCTGTTCTCTTTTTAAAGATATAACGCTACGCCCAGCTTTAGCTTGGCTTACGCCATAATCTCAACATGGATTACTAATCTCTTCATCAATATGTTGAACATATTTCGTTCGTCTGAGCAATTCCTAGTTTTTATTATTTTATTTATTGCCTTATGCATCATTTACCTTAAGATGTGCGCGGCAAAGCCGGATTTTATCACAGTATATCGCGGCTCTAAAGCCAAGCTTCGATAGCTACGATTAACCAGAGGGACATTTCTTCTACGAATATATTAGCTAGTAGCAAAGAGAGGTTTATAAATTATCATAAGTTCCGGATCGGCTCTAAAACCCTGAAATTATGATGCCAACGGTAAATCACGAAAAAATGAAAATTGGTGATACATATGGTCATATATTCCTAAGCTATCCTTCTAGTTATAATAATACAATTTTCATGCATGAAAGAGCGTGTTTTACATAGCTACTAGCTTGGCTTGTAAAAAGTGCCTAAACAAAAATTTTGAAAATTTAGATATTTCCGTATTTATTTAAGCTGCATTTATGCGTCTAACCTTTAGTACTACAAATCTTGTGTTTTCTGGGCCTAGAACTAAATATTTTCTCTCCCACAAATTGGCTAAACTGAACGTAATAAATATTTTTTCAGTAATCCATCCCGGATAACAAACCCTGAAAGATAGCCGCTTCCGGCTCGAACAAACATACTAGCGTAGCTTAGGTATTTATTTTATTTATGAAGGGTCGTATTTGGCCACGCCTTTTGTCACTAGCCGGCATTGGCTTTGTTACAGAATTCGGCACTAGGTACGTTAAGATAAATGGTGCATTACAAGTCAATGCTTTGATAACCCTCACAAAAAACCTGAGTACTGGTGATATTATAGGCATAAATTATTATACACAAAGGCAACATCGAAAGCCATGACAAATGTAGTGAAACGAACACAGAAAGCAAGAAAACATGTCAGTCAAAGCAGCAACCCTTAAGCTCAGCTAATTAATGTTCCTAGAATTCCACCCGCTGAGGACATAATGGAGCCAACGAATATCGACGTCCCATTTACGTTCGAAATTCGTTCGTTACCAAGCTCAGCATGAGCCTCGATCATTCTATTAAGCTGTAAATTTTATAGCAGACCTACTGCCAATAAACCCAGAAGTGGTTCCTAATTTTAACCAATTCCTTATCTTTCTGAAAAGTTTAACCGTGGTCATCTCAGGGAAAATTCTCCAGGCCTAACTTGACAATCAATTAAAACGTGAACCTATTACGTCCAAATAGACCACAGGAGGGGTCAGAAAGACTTTGGAGAAATTTCTCTAGCAACATGAATCGGAACTCGACCGTTTCATTCGAGTCGACATTTTATGTTGCAAATCGGCGGGTCTGCCCGAAGGCGGACGGAAAGTCAACTCCAGGAGGAATGGACGACTAGCAACATTCGATCATAAAATTTTATGGTTCATTGGGCATATATATAAATGGATTATTACTTACGCGTATCTGTCCCACGGAAAAACATACCCCCGCATTCTAACCCCAACACTCATAGTTACAAGTTTTGACTCCACAGGCAGAACCAGTTGAACCCGTCTGCGCGGGATCTCATCGGGCGAACTTCGTACGATCCATATGAAAAACGCATGGGAGAAATGACAAATCGAAGTCATAAATCAAACGAACGAATCAAAGTCATTATGGTCGACCGAACTCCGTGATGCCGAGGTCGAACTGATTCAACATTTTCTCACGTCATGTCTGACGTCAAAATTTTGCCCTGTATACTGGCATGTGTACTTTGTCGCCATCCAATCAGAGGCGATTTTCCAACGCCCACTTTTTTAACTTCATTTCAATTTTACCAACTAGAAAAGTTCGAAAAGTTGGTAATTTCTGCTTCAGCCTAAACCGATGGTTCGTTTAGAGAGTGCAAAATAATATTGTGCGACATCCTGAAAATTGGGTCGAAAGTAAAATTTTTTGAGGAATCTTTTGTGTCTGAAAGTTTAATCCCTCTATTTACATCCAGACAATTTCCTAATTAAAGCTAAATTCTCAGACATTGATATCTATAATAATTTAGATGATTAAAATAAGTAACACCAATATGAGTACTAAATAAACAAATGTCAAAACGTTGCGCTCAGCCAAACTTGACGTAAGTAACGACTGTTTCTACTGGGTAGTGTGATTACGCCTCAGGATATGAATTAGGCTCTCAAATGAGTTCGTTGCATTGAAAGGTCGTAAAATTCAGTGTCAAAAACGCTGAGGCTATTCCCTCGAAATGTCAACCATTTTACCGTTACGGGCTGTCCATCCCGGCCTTCGTCGTTCTGATTACTCGGAAACTACTATTGCCGTAATGTCGTTCTTTTCAGCTTATTTGTGTGTAGGTTCTCTGAACCATCGAAGCATGGGTTGCACTGGCTTGCAGTCGGCATCGGTGAAGTTTATTTTTGATTTTAATTACTCCCCCGTTAACTTTTAACTTTTGTCACCCACTTCTCAGTGAGCGGCCGGTGGTCTCCTATTCCCGGATGGTTATGACTTTGAATTTCCAACCTTCAACCTGATAGTGGTACCCGGTCGACTTCTGAAGACATTCCAAAACGTCTGAACATTTTCCATTTTCTTCATCGCTATCTCACGAATTATGCTCTTACCGGGTGGTAACCCAGTGATCCATTTCCCCAACTGACCCAGTAACCCAGCCAAAATAGTGACCCATTTGACCCAGTTCCATCTCTGTAACATACCATAACAGATGACATAATGTAACCCAAAGCAAAGCACATGCAATGGCTCACCAAAATAAAATGAAGATATATATTAATGGTTTTAAAAGGCGACGCTCAACACGGCCTTCCCTGTTTTCCTTAGTAAGACCTTTGGCCCAACGACCTTTATCGTAACATGAGCCAAGGCCCGAGGTCCAGTGGGGTCGGCCGGGTCCGGAACGAGCAGGGATGTGAGGAGCTTTCGCGCCGTGGAAAGCTCCTATGGGTTAGGCGCCTACGGCGCCTCCAGGGGCCTTAGGAAATATCACCTATGAGCATGTATGATTTAAGGACTAACTGATTTTAAATTTAAGTGTATATATATTTTGCAGCGTCTTCAACTACAAATTACATAAACAACTCTTCTTGTTGTGTCGATCGATAGTAATTTCCCGTTTTCCATATGCTGCTGGTTGAGTACACTTGTGTGAAAATTGTCAAAAATTCGTGGAAAACGGGGAGACAAATAGGGGAAATTAGGAAGAATTATCGGAAATTGTCAAAAATTCGTGGAAAATGGGGAGAAAAATAGGGGAAATTAGGAAGAATTATCTTAAATTGTCTAAAATTCGTGGAAAATGGGGAGAAAAATAGGGGAAATTAGGAAGAATTATCGGAAATTGTTAAAAATTCGTGGAAAATGGGGAGAAAAATAGGGTAAATTAGGAAGAATTATCGGAAATTGTCAAAAATTCGTGGAAAATGGGGTGAAAAATATGAGAAATTAGGAAGAATTATCGGAAATTGTCAAAAATTCGTGGAAAATGGGGAGAAAAATATTGGAAATTAGGAAGAATTATCGCAAATTGTCAAAAATTCGTGGAAAATGGGGAGAAAATAGGGGAAATTAGGAAGAATTATCGGAAATTGTCAAAAATTCGTCGAAAATGGGGAGAAAACTAGGGGAAATTAGGAAGAATTATCGGAAATTGTCAAAAATTCGTGGAAAATGGGGAGAAAACTAGGGGAAATTAGGAAGAATTATCGGAAATTGTCAAAAATTCGTGGAAAATGGGGAGAAAAATAGGGGAAATTAGGAAGAATTATCGGAAATTGTCAAAAATTCGTGGAAAATGGGGAGAAAAATAGGGGAAATTAGGAAGAATTATCGGAAATTGTCAAAAATTCGTGGAAAATGGGGAGAAAAATAGGGGAAATTAGGAAGAATTATCGGAAATTGTCAAAAATTTGTGGAAAATGGGGAGAAAAATAGGGGAAATTAGTAACACATATCGGAAATTGTCAAAAATTCGTGGAAAATGGGGAGAAAAATAGGGGAAATTAGGAAGAATTATCGGAAATTGTCAAAAATTCGTGGAAAATGGGGAGAAAAATAGGGGAAATTAGGAAAGAATTATCGGAAATTGTCAAAAATTTGTGGAAAATGGGGAGAAAAATAGGGGAAATTAGGAAGAATTATCGGAAATTGTCAAAAATTCGTAGAAAATAGGGAGAAAAATAGGGGAAATTAGGAAGACCGAAGAATTATCGGAAATTGTCAAAAATTCGTAGAAAATGGGGAGAAAATAGGGGAAATTAGGAAGAATTATCGAAAATTGTCAGAAATTCGTGGAAAACGGGGAGAAAAATAGGGGAAATTAGGAAGAATTATCGGAAATTGTCAAAAATTTGTGGAAAATGGGGAGAAAAATAGGGGAAATTAGGAAGAATTATCGGAAATTGTCAAAAATTTGTGGAAAATGGGGAGAAAAATAGGGGAAATTAGGAAGAATTATCGGAAATTGTCAAAAATTCGTGGAAAATGGGGAGAAAAATAGGGGAAATTAGCAAGAATTATCGGAAATTTTCAAAAATTCGTTGAAAATTGGGAGAAAAATAGGGGAAATTAGGAAGAATTATCGGAAATTGTCAAAAATTCGTGGAAAATGGGGAGAAAAATAGGGGAAATTAGCAAGAATTATCGGAAATTGTCAAAAATTCGTTGAAAATTGGGAGAAAAATAGGGGAAATTAGGAAGAATTATCGGAAATTGTCAAAAATTCGTGGAAAATGGGGAGAAAAATAGGCGAAATTAGGAAGAATTATCGGAAATTGTCAAAAATTCGTGGAAAATGGGGAGAAAAATAGTGGAAATTAGGAAGAATTATCGGAAATTGGTAAAAATTAGGGGAAATTTTTTGAGTATCTAAAAAAATTTAGAAATCCCGTTCATGACTTTAACCCCCTCCGACAACATCGTCCGCTACAGCTACCACTAGTAACCCCGACATCCTTCAAGAACTATGCTATAAATGCATATTATATAAAATATTATTTACGTGTTCAACGACTGTTGCAGTTCTTTTATACCGACAGTAATATTTCTAGTTTTCCAAAAGCTGTTTGTTTTACAACATCGTTTCACAGAGCACAGAGTGTTTTTCTCTGTTTACTGCCAATGAATTTATGAATACTATATTTTACGTTATGAATTTTACGAAGAATAATATTTGATTTTCAAAACGTTGTTCTTTGTGTTTTCAGTTTCGACAATAAATTGTCAGGGAATTTAGAAGGGCCGTGTTGGGATGATGATGATGGATACGAATCTCCAAATTTCGGTAGCCGTGTATCCATCTATACAACTATCCACGTGCCCAGAATGGCTTATTGTATCGCCCCATGCGGTGTTTACGTTATAAAGGACACCTCATGTGGAAGTTTTGTCCCTTAGTGGTCTAGACCACACCATCCAATGGTATAAATAACTGTTTGTGATACCCACAGAATTACGCCAGACAGCCAGCTTCAAATAACATCTGAATTGCCTGCTGCGTTCAGTGATTTAGGGTGTTGCATCATGTCAAGTTTTTACACGCTCCCTATAGCCGGTCGAACACGGATTTTCTCCTCTAAACCTAAGTATAAAGATTTTGCCTAAAACCTGGGTTTACAATTGAATATCAAATTTTGCCTTTTCACGTCATATTTTGTTTTTTCTTTAGACACCTTCCAAGCCGAAATTGGTCAATTTTGAAGATACGGCGAATAATGTGGTACCATTTGACTTAGTCGGCCGACTAGTTCAGAAAATGTCGATTTCGCTGCTTTTTTATGGCAAACTTTTTCGACGTTTTGGGTTGTCAATGGTACACAAAATTTCCGAAAAATTATTTGGATGTATCTATAATTTTAAATATTATTCTGAAAAGCTGATTCCAGCGATAATAAAATCAGCTGAATCTATTCACGGATTAAAGGCTAAGGTTTACTCCTTGGATGTCACATAAATGTAATACCCGTGAGCTTTTTCAGGACATCCTACCACCATTCGACTCAGCTCGATTCAGCGGAAATATCGAGGAAATAATTTTCTAAAAATTTGGGACATTTATACAAACGTAAAACGATCGTAACCCTAAAAAAATCAGAAAAAAACTGTCATAAATATGGCCCAAACGGACATTTTCAGAACATCCGGGCCCAGCTGAGCCGAATGGTGAATGTTTAAAAAATTATCGTTGTGTCTTAAAAATTGACTGATTTGGGCTTAAAAAGGCGTTCGGCTAGTGGGAGAGTCCGGTGTTGCTTCTTTCGTGTATTAGATTTTATAGGTATATCTAGTTGTTGGAACTATATATAATGTGAATTTATGGACTCAAGCAATTAGTTGTTTATAATATAGTGCAACGATGCCTAGATATTTATGCATGTGTATTTCAATTCCACGTTCCTAGCCATCTCTTATATAAAGCGTGATTCATGGGTACTTTCAGATAGAATTACAAGACCTAAACTATCATTTTCTATCCGAAATAGGCGCAAACTATGTTTTGTCAAGAGTTTATTGAACTTTGCTTGCCGGTTCTATTAATTCCGTCCATTAGCTTATGTTTTGGGACATATGTTTCGAGCAAAATCCACTTTAAATTCGGTATTCCCAAGGGTCCAATATACTATTTTCGTACAAGAATCACACTACTCCGTCATGTACATGTACTGTACCTTATCCGATAATGTGGTCGTATTTGCCTTATCTCCCAAGGAATTACCGTGGTTCTCCTAAAACAGTTCTCTGCAGGGTGTTATCAGCTATACCCCAAAGTTTTTCGGGGGGGAAGAGGTGGTGCCACCAATCCAATGTCCGTTGAGTTTGGACACTGACTGCTTTGCAGCGGGAGGGATAGACCGCTAACAAAACGTCCACATCGTCAGATTAGGACCCAGTGGTGGATCCAGAAATTTCTGACAGAGGGGGACGATTTTGCTAAAATTTGTTCGGTAGAGGTGGTGGTGTTACTGAATTTTATTCGAGTACTATTAAAGTAACTATTTTTTATGTTTCTTCTGCATATTTCATGTTTATGTGATATATCTGTATTCTGACTGGGGCGAGGGGGGCTTCCGGGTCGGGGTCCCCCAGTGTAAAAACCAAGCGCCATACTCTTCTACAGCAATTCACTATATAGTGCATATGCTCCTGACTTTTCACACGTTTGAAGGCGTACGGTTCCTGATCCGTCGACAGATTTCGATTTGAACAAAATTTGGGGTTTTGATTTCTGTAGGTCCTAACTTGGAAAAAGGTCTTTCCTAGATTGAATCCCCGCCAGCCCGAAATAGTCATAATATTTAAGAAACCGCTATGATTTTGACACTATTCGACTCAGTTCGAGGATACGGTTCAGAAAGTGACCATTTAGGTCATATTTATGCCAAAAAGATTTGTACTATTTTTTTAGGGTTACAAACAGTATCAAACAAAATTTTAAAAAAATTTTCAGTATAAAATTGTAATATGATATAGTATTCGAACAGCATTATTAACTGGGCCAATGTAAGTTTTAGGGGCGGAAGTGAAACGCATGCCATTCCGTTCTCGATATAATAAGCCTTAGTCTTAGCCTAAGCAAAGGTCTTTATATGAAGCATACACTATACCTAAGTCGGGGCGTTGCAGCCTCCAGAACCCCTCGCTCTATGCTGATCCTTTTCTAACGTTATAACGTCCGGCCCCTAAATTTGACATGGGACATTAACTGAGTCGGCTCTACTAAAATTATCGCAGTAACTTTGACATTGGCAATTTGCGGGTTCAGAAGATTCTCGAAAAGAATCAAAAAAGTCCGAAAAATGCTTTCTACACTGTCTTTCTGAAAATCGTAGAAATGACACTATCGACAAAGTGTAGCAATGTAACATTATAGAAAATGTCTAATCAAAAGTTCTAAATGCTCAAATTTTATTCACCAAATGACTTGTTTAGCCAAGTTAAAAATATCTGTTTGGCCCGCCAGTCTCAATTCGGAGAGAAAACTCTCTGTGACACTTCTCTTGACATTATTACCATCATTTATATTGTCCGAAAAACATTCGTGTATATATGCTTTTTGAAACCATATTTATTTCATGTCAGCTTGGTCCAAATGGTCTCAACTCTCATTGTACAACAGGATTGTCGTCTTAACTCAGAGTGTGTCGTGCGGCCTATATTTGCTAAAAGTCTATTGTTACCGGCTCACCTTGCGAGTTTTCTTAAGTTCGAAAAACCAGATTAACAACTCTTAGATATCTCGGTAGTTTGGGTACCTAACTTTCACTCGTACAACGGAGCGATGGATTAAGGTATTGCCAATGGCACTGCCAATGTAACCTTTAGGGGCGGAAGTAAAATGCATGCTATGCCGTTCTCGATATACTAAGCCTAAGCCTTAGTCTTAGCCTAAGCTAAGGTCCCTATATGAGCCATGTACTAAGCCTAAGTCGGGGGGCTGCCGCCGCCCGAAACCCCCGCTCTAAGCTGTTCTTTTTTCTAACGTTATAACGTTCGACCCTAAACGTGACATGGGGCCATGGCACGATACAGAAATTAGTTCCGACAGGAAAATGTTAATATTTTCGGTCCCAAAATTGGTATCACCTGAATCATCTAGCTGCGTCAATTAAACTGAGTAATTGGTGATTTGAAATATCATCGGTATTAATTCTACAGTTGCAATTAAATTTAATACTTCATTTTAAATTAAAGTTTTAAATTGGAAATTTTTAAACAACCACGTTACTGTTGTTGTTAAAGATTTTTGATCTATTTCTTGTTCGTCTGTTCCTAATTATAACCCTAAGTTAGATACCACAATTCTTCACTCGTTGCACTTGCAACCCATATGCCAGTGGTGTGGGCAAGGCAGCCTAAATACCCTAATCTGTGGCTCTTGGTAGTATACAAAAAAGTCTTAACTTAAGTAACAGACAACCGGCTATTCTTGAACGGAAAACTGTTAATTACTAGGCATCCCACAAATTTTGTGCCTTGTCTACACCAATCCCAAATACCAAGCCAATTTATACAGTCACATCTCTGTTGAACTTTACCGGGTTCCACTGTAATGAAATTAAAAAAATAAATTTATTCGGAAAATATTGCGCTGTTTGGGTCCTTCGTATTGCGCTGCTGAACATTTTCGAAAATTCTTGAAAAATTTCTCGATAAATATATATAATTTTATGCATCTTTCTACCCGCATTGACTAGCAGCCCCAAAGCTTCGAGTAGTGCCAAAAAGTTGGGTTCGTTGGCAGTGCCACTCAAAAGGTTTCCCAAATTATCGTTTCACATTGATCCTCAT